>CAKAOI010048155.1:128907-159913 GCA_916701655.1 Sebastiscus albofasciatus
TCAGGGAACTCCTTTAAGCATTGATGCTTGAAGAAGATATCTGACTGAAAGCTCACTTTAAAACAGTCTTTTTTAAAACCGGAGAGGTGAGTTTAGGGGCGGGGGTCAGCGACCGTTACTATCAAAAGAGCAATTTTAGGCAAAAACAAAAATCTGTCTGGAGCCGCAAAACATTATACAGCTTATAGTCAAAGTGTATAGTGCAAAAGTACTACAGAGTATTAGGACAACATTGAGGAAAAAAAAATCGCAGATTTCCAGAATAAAGTCATAACATTACGAGAAAAAAAGAGAATTACACGTTAAATTATTACTTTACAATATTATGACTTTATTCTCGAAATCTCTGATTTTTTATTTTTCCTCAATGTGGATCTAATACTCCGTCGTACCGTCGTACCATAGACCTACAACAATGATAAATAAAAATGAAAATGTAAACAAAAAACAGTTATTCATTTCCATTTTTAAAAATCCACAGGGAGCCACTGGAGAGGAGCTGAAGAGCCTCAGGTTGCAGACCCCTGGTTTAGGGGATCAGTACATGGAAATCAAAATGATCATAACTGGCATCCTTTTAAATCCAAGTTGAAACCTTTCTGAAGGGTGAACAGGGATGAAGGGTGATCAGGTGTCTTTTACTCGTCATTTTTTAAATCTTATTGTTTTTATCTATTTGTCTTGGTTTATGGTACCTCTATTTCAGGTTGTATTTTAGTGTCTGTATCATTGCACATTGTTTTTATTGCCCTGATCTATTTTTTGTTATTATTATTTTTTTAATAAAAGCCCATAGGGACAGATGTTGTGAATCAGCTTATAGGCTGTGAATGCTATGATATGTAACATTAGTCTATTCAGTGAATATTGTATGCTTGTCTGTCTCTGCAAAAACAAATTAAATTGCAGTTCCTGAAGTTTTTGTTTTCATATTACACACATCCAAAGACTGAGGGGACTGTCCAGACTACTGGAGTTTAATACTCAACACTTACTATTTTGTTTCTGAAACCAACTGAAGATGGGAAGTGCCTCATGACATGGCACATTACCCACTTTTACTCATTGGAAAAATAGTTGTTATGGTCAGCAACAATGTTTACAACCTGCTTTCAAACAGGAAACCAGTCCTCACATTATTACACTGCTCTGTGTCACTGTCTGTGGGGTTAATGTTGTTCAGAGTTTGAACCTGCAGACAGAGCTGGCACATAAACCCTCTACATGTTGGAACAGAGTCTGTGGTTTGCCGCATTAGGAAGTGTTTTTTTTTTTTTTTACAACTCCACCTTCACTGCTGGAGCCTAAGCTACTATGGAGCAACAGGTTCAAGGTTTGAGGAGGTGTGATTGAGACTGCTGCTGTTTGAGTACTTGTGGTACCATGAATCACATCCAAAATGCATTTTCCACCCACAAGCATCCAGCTGGATGTGTTTGTTTTCGACACCATTTCAGTAAATTGAATCCCAGGAGTGTGTCAGCTCCTGGGATGATGGGCTCAGTGCATCCGGCACTCTCACCTCTTAACATTTAGTCAAATAGTAACTAAACTACTGGACCCTGACTGGAGACTTATACCAAAGTCACTTAGTGTAAGAATAAGGTGAGTAAACAAGGAAGAACAGTATCCCTGAATCTCTTTAATTTGCCTTAAAACAAATCCAGATCCAACAACAAGGTCACCAGCCGTCATCCTAAATAGTTTGGACATTTCTTAATTAGTTTTAACATAAGACACGTGCAGTCTGTGGGGTCTTTCCACCAAATGTTTCTGAGCTGAGCAATGGCATCATCAAAAGGCAGCCGATGATGAGTTGTGGAGATTTATGTGCCAGCTTTGCCTGCAGGTAATCAGACAGTCTGTGGCTTCAAAGAAACAAACCCCACATGAAAGTAAACTGTGCAACCAATCTTCATATTTTAACGTGGAATATAAACAGCATGGATATATTCTGTATTTGCTGCCAACTCTTTAGAGAAATCTCAAATCTGGAAAACATCTGAAATTAAATGAAAATATACCGAAATTCATTCTGTTTTTTTTTTAGAAACTAGAAACAGAAATACAATCTAACACGTGCGTCGATGTCGCACAGCTTCAGGTCACGTTTTAGACCTCAACTGAATGTTTCCTGCATGGCTGGCGGCATTTTTTCAAACTGATCAATACTGTAACACAAAGCGATTTTCTTTACCCTTATTAAATACAAGCCGGCCTAATTTCATTACTGCGTCAGCAACTTAAATAGGATATATGGGCTATAAGGTCAGCAGGTTCAGAGAGCTGTTAAACAAAGAAAGAAAAGAAACTCGTAGTATGACAGTATTGTGTTGAATTATCTTGGTACTGACTGACTAAGACCATTTAAAGAAAGACTGGACAGTTGCAGTAGGCACTCCAGTCCATACTGTCCTTTTTAATTTTCCAATAAAACAGTATCAATCAGTCATCAGTCTGTCCTCTGTCCTACAAAGTGGGAGAATAGATACATTGAAGGGGAAAAAAACTGTTTAGTTCGGCTAAAATGAACCTTGCTTTGATCATTTTAAGTTTATTGGGATCAAATGTTTAAATGTCTCTTTGCAACGTGTCTGTTCACCTACTATTTGTTCATGTAATATTCTTATTGAAGTGGACATAACAGGACATAACATATCATGATATTTTTTAAAGGAATAGTTTGACATTTTGGGTAATAGGCTAACTTCCTTTCTTACCGAGAGTTAGATGAGGAGGTCCAAAAAGGTCTCACAGGAAGGTGTATAAATAGCACGACATTGTTAATTAAAGGACCAGTGTGTATCAATTAGGGGGATCTATTGGCTGAAATGGAATATAATATTTACAAGTATGTTTTCTTTAGTGTATAATCACCTGAAAATAAGAATCGTTGTGTATTCGTTACCTTAGAACGAGCCATTTATATCTACATAGGGAGCGAGTCCTCTCCCGTCGATAACGTCGATAACGTTACTCGTTCCCGTCGCCGCCACTCTCTCTCTCTTGCTTCACCACTCACTTCCCACGTACACACACACACACACACACTCTAAGCAGCACTGGCTCTGCTCCAAATGACCTACGCTACTCTTAAAACAACTGTCTCAGGCCATTCGCGTTTTTACGTCGGCCACCGTTTAGCTCTCCAACACGCTTGGCACACGGGAGAGGATTCAGTTGGTTGCAATCTCCTCACCTCAGCGCTAGATACCACCAGATCCTATAAACTGGACCTTTAAACAAATGTTGTATTATTCAGCAAACAGACACAAGAGTTGTATTAATCTTCTCATCACTCTTGGCAAAAAAGCAAATTAGGTTATTTCCCCAAAATGTTGAACTATTCTTTTAAATGGTGAAACCACAAGACAGAGTCAGATCTCAAATTTGAACAAATATGTCGTTACTGTGTTTTGGCCTTGTAGGACAAAACTATCTCATGGCAGCTCGCTCACTTTTATAGAAAGAAAATGCTGTCACATAACAAACAGCATGTAATGTCCCCTGTTTCAGCTGAGGCAGGTTCACACCTGGACTCTCACCTTGTGGCATTACAGGCTTTGTCAACCTGATAATGACTTTCAGTTTCCTAATACAGGATTTACCCAGGGGGTCTGGAATGTGCGGACTGTAAAACAAACCAACGAGTCTTTCTGTTAACCAGATTTAATAAGAAATGTGTTAACTGTTCAAGAATGCCAACTATCCCTTTGCTTATGCCCTTTTGCCTTTGTTAAGCTCCCCTACAAAGACTTAAGGACCCCCTGCTGCGCTGCACAGCTCAACAGCTTTCCAAATAAGGTCCTGGTGTGTACACACAGTAACCATAATTCAACCTCCCGCACGGAAAGTAGTGACAGTTCAAAGTTCAGTAGCACTTGGTACTTTTTAATGGCTTATCTTACTGGTGCTTCATGAACCTGACAACAATTTTGCATACAGTATGGAGGTCTAAAACCTGTTTGCATATCGTGCCAGATTGTTATCGCATATCTATCTTTTTCCATTCTTCATTTCCATTTTCAGTCACTAAAGGCAGCAAGGCGGATGTTTATTTTGACAAGTTGTCAAGTGCTCTTTGATGTGTAGGTTTATGAGAACATTTAGAGTCAGAGTAACAGAAGCCTTATCTGTCTACATGTTGACATGAATATTGCAGGACTCTCGTAGAGAGCATTTTCTGACATTTATCATAGAGACACTTGTCAGACTGTCAGACTTCTCTTCGGTCTCTTCAGTCTTAAGCCCACGATGATTGAAAAAGATTATATTTTACAACATTTCTCCCATGGACGATAAATAAAGGGTAAAATATGCAATTTGTATTTCAGGTTAAGCATCTAAATGCCTCATAACTAACATGATCCTGCAGATCAAGAGATAATTTGAGCTTTTAATAACCAGATACACCGCTGAGTGCAGGGTAGTCGTGTCTGCAGGGCAGAGCTGATAATGCTTTGATGATCTAATATAAGATGGGTGATTGAGTTGGGAAAACGCTTCCCCTTACATGAAGAGTTCACGTGGAGGGGAAGTTTCGCACGTGAGCCGGTAAATTAAGTCAGGCATGGTGATTAGTGACTCGTCACACTGGAATGGGTGTCGGGAGGTTGACCGGGTTCCCCACTGCAGCAGATACTGCTTCCAATAACTGGCCATAGGTGGTCTAATACAGAGATTGTATTAACTGATAGGTATTTATTACTACAGTGTATTTTTTCCTTTTAATTCCAGCGTAACACACATGTATGTGGTGTTAATTACAACACTGATGATTTACAAAAACATTCCAATACCAACACAACCATATTATTTAGTATGCCAGAAAAGGATTTAGGGTGCGTTCCAAATCACATAGTTTTTCTGTTTACTTTTAGCACACACTACAGCTGCCCTTACAAAGTATGTACAGTAGCATGAAGTAAGCATATAATTGAGACATACTGTACATACATTGTGCCTTGAACTTTGACAATCATAAATCCGCTACACAAAGGATTGTGAGTCAGAAAAGCCAGAGAAGCATGCTGGCTTTCATACTGCAAAATTAACTTCCATGGCCTTTACCATTTCTGACAACGTCAACAAACACCTCACAATTTGAAGCTGGAGCTTTCAGAAACTTTCCACTTGAATGTGAATACCACAAGAGTGGGGCGCTAATATGGACTCTTCTTGTGAACTCTGTAAACACGACCCCATTTAAAGACACCAGCGCTTTGTATTGGGCGACCTCCGGGTCTGAAAAGTGAAGCCGATGCAGAATTGCCTTAAACTTGTATTCATCCAACAGCCAGCAGGGGGCGACTCCTCTGGTTGCAAAAAGAAGTCTGATTGTATAGAAGTTTATAAGAAAATGACCCTACTTCTCACTTGATTTATTACCTCAGTAAACATTGTAAACATGAGTTTATGGTCTCAATCGCTAGTTTCAAGTCTTCTTCAATACAACATGATGTTCATTTAGTAAATTATGGTCCCATTTAGAGTCAAATTGACCATAAAGCAGGGTATGCTTTAGGGCGTGGCTACCTTGTGATTGACAGGTTGCTACCACGGCGTTGTCCGGTCTGGGAGTTGTCCGTGTTTTCGTCTTACAACTTTAACCCTTTCACAGAGTGTTTTCAGTTCAAGTTAATCGTAACATTCTGGTTGCCTAAAAACGTCTTATTCACAGTTCAATTGTTTTTGGCTCCAGCCTCTTGCGTCACTTTTGGTTGCAAAAAAGCAACATGGCGACAGCCAAAATGCCACACTCGAGGATTCAAAACGACAGTCCACAAACCAATGGGTGACGTCAAGGTTTCTACATTCACTTCTTATATACAGTCTATGCTACTGCATGTTACAGTATGTACTATGTAAGGGCAGTTGCATTATGTAGTAAAAGTAAAAAGAAAAAGTAGTGACTTAGAACGTACCCAATTTGTCATGGTCCTACGGTTTTTGCAGTTTGTTTCCTGTTTTATTTTGAAAGTCCTCTCATTATCTTCATATAAGTATCTTCATTGAATCTGCCAGTCTCTGACTCTGCATTTGGGTCCTCCCTGTTTGTGCCGCTTCCTGCATCACAACACATTCTTGAAAATGTAAACTTGACTTCAAATCTTATGTATTTCTGTATAACATTTAATATTCATGACTGAAAGAGCTCAAATCAAACACCCTCTGTTAGTGTTTATATACTTAATTAACACACACATTTTCAGCTAATCTGCTTCATCATGACTGTGTATTTTTGATCAGACCTGATTGACTGTGACCGAAACGGCCCCACTACTATCCTTAAATTATGATTCAAATGTTGAAAAACTCTGACCGGTGCATTCAACAAAAAAATTGTGATCATGAAGGAGCACATCACGCATAGTAAGATGCTGATTGAGAAGTTTTCAGGGCCTTTAAAAAAATATTACAGATCAAATGTAGAGAGACAAACAAATGTTTCTTCTTCTGTTTTTAAATACATCAATATATTGGTCTAATTTTAAATTTGTATTCTGTGAGCATCCAGATACATTTCTCTGATCATTAGCAGCTCAACTCTTATCTGGAAAAATTAAGTCCCTTCTCATCATGTTAAAAACTGAACATTTTATTTGAATTAATGAAAAATGAAAAAATGAAAAATGAAAAAAAAAACCCACAATTAATCATACTTCAATTGAATCAGAGACATTGCTTCCTGAAGTCACTTTATTATATCCTCAGAAATGAAAGTGACATGTAAAGGTTGTTTTAACCCGGATTTACCCTCAACGACGACTTGATTTACATAATAACCAGTTTACATGCAACATGCTCCACACAGCATGTGCATAGCATGTCCTCTCAGTATGCACATACATCTCATCAGCTTTGGCTGAACTTACTGCGGGGGTCCCATGTTGTGTAACGGCCCCTTTGTCTGATTTCTGTCCTCTGAATTATGCTGAGAAAAGGGGAGTTGCAGGGAATGTGTACTGAATGTGAAGAATGCCATTGCTCTGCATTTCCAAAGAAATTCCTCTGAGACTTCATCCAGGGTCACACAGCGAGACGTCCAGTGGGTCAAGTATAATGTAGAACTAATAGGACTAATAAGGTCCACAGTTGTATTTATTAATAATGAATCCTTAAAGGCTTTAAGCAGAGCAATATTCTGTTCTTGCATGCCAAAGGCAGAAGGACTGATAACAATGCTATTACAGACTCCCTGTCACACCTGTGGACAATTTAGAGACTTCACTTGATATGCTGCATGTCTTTGGAAAAAAAGAGCAGCTAGAGGAAACCCACAAAATGACAGCATAGAGGAGAATACGCTAACTCTTGAAACCCAGCACCTTCTAACCACTGACTCATGGTGAAACATGACCCAACAGTGATCCCAGGGGAACACCGTGCTGACGCTGGTGTTAAATGAAGTACCCTCATTCATGACCGAAAGATGTGATTTAATCACATTCAGGATGTTATCAGCGAGCGAAAAACAATTTTCTAAGTGAATGGGCATGAATGCAATCAACAATGTCAAAAGCAGAAAAGGTCCAACAGATTTTTGGAAACAGCAGTCGCCTCTGTGTTGAAGGTGAAATGTGGAATTTCATCAGTCGTCATGCGGTAAGCTCTGAAATCTGAATGAAAATGCTTGATAAAGTTTTGGGAATCTGTTCAGAAAAAAGCCGCTGTGATGAAATAATATATTTTTTGGGTCAAGATAAGGCAGTTTGGATCTTGGCTATCAGCGACAGGGTTTTTTCTGATACGACCACTGGGACTCTAAAGTCAGGAAATTTCAATTTGTATTCAAATTATACAAATAGTGGCTTTATTAGGTTAAACACTGACATCCTAATTATGGATTTCATTTTGCTCAAAGTCAGAAAGAAAAAGGAATATGATAATTCAGATGACTGCCTTGCAAATGAAATGCACATTAATTAAAAGCATAGCATGACATTTTGGAAATATATTTATTTGCTTTCTAGCTGAGAGTTGGATGAGAAAATTGATACCACTCGTCTATAAAGCGACAGCCAGCAGCCAGTTAGCCTAGCTTAGCACAAAGACCTGCCCTGTCCAGTGGTAAGAAAATTCGCCAAGCAGCATCTCTAAAGCTCACTAATTAACGCGTTATATCTTATTTCTTTAAAGCTTCAGTAGGCAGAAAGTTTTTGGCATCATTGGGCAAAAAATCCATAATAACCTTTAAGCATATTTTAATTCAAGTGTTCTGAGCGATAACTAGACTTCTGCACCTCCTCATGGCTCTGTTTTCAGGCTTTACAAAATCTAGCCCGTGATGGGAGACTTTGGCCAATCACAGGTCATTTCTGAGAGAGAGAGCATTCCTATTGGCTGTTCATTCAACAGCTCTGACTGGTGGGCGGTGCTTGGTATTGCCTCAACTGTTCTCAACATGGCTGCCGGGTCACAAACTTTCTCATTTTACAGCTAAACAGTACACTACGAGATGTTTCTGAAAACATTTAAGGAGAGAAATAGGCATTACAGTTACAGAATATTGATTCATATTTGATCAGCGCTGCCTAGTTTGACCGTTTGATCGGAGTTTGTGAGTGATTGACAGCTGCTCAGAGACGGCAGGCTCCAGCTGGGCTCTGATTGGTTGTTTTCTTCCGGTCTGTGAAATCTTGCAGATTAGGAGCACCGGAGGACACAGAGGCACATCATTTTTTTCAGATTACCTGTCTCATGCACTACTGTCAGAACATAGTGACCGTTTTATAAAATAAAAATAACTTTTAAATCATATTTGCTCCAATCCTACTTGCTGCAATTTCAATTTGCACAAAATCCAAAGTGTAAATACTAAAATTTCCCAGATCCAGGCTACCTGTTTCTCTCTGTTTCCAGTCTTTGTGCTATGCTGCGCTAACCCACAGCTGGCTGTGGCTTCATATTGGATGGACAGATATGATATTGATGTCGGTCTTCTAAACTAACTCTTATCAAGGAAGCAAATACTGTACGTGTAATCCCAATTTAAACCATAATTGTTTTATAAAGGTTTTCAAATGTCCATGTTGATCTTGCCAACATATTATTACCACTAAAAACCTAACCTAATGCAATGACCTTATTTTACTGCACATCAATAATTACCTCCAGTAATTTCGTCAGCGGTGACGATGACTGTCTCTCTATGATAATGATACACAGCAGAGGTGTAAAACCACCTCCCTTGATTCAAGTTTGTATGTTTGAGCAAGCTGTTAGCCATCTGCTTCACTGCACAAAGCGCCGTCCAGAGTCCAACGCCTCCTGGAGCTGGGCAGCAGGCCAGCGGCACAGACTTCTGTTCACCTGGAACATCAGATGTTTAGAAGGAAAACACTCAACTGCTGGACAAGAAAAAATGGGGCAAGCTACCTCTATAAAAGACCACAGGAGGGCAGCAGTGTCCAAAAAACCTACTCAGTGGACTCTGCACTGAATGAGTGCTCCCTGTTTGTCTGTTTATTTCTACTTGCCTGTCTGTTGACGTCTCTCTTCCTGCTCTATTTGTGTGTCTGTCTCTTTGTCCATGTCTTTCACACACACACATATAGTGATGTTTTGAAATGATATATTGATGGTTTGGATTTCTGGGTGTCTGGCTGACAGACAGACACCCAGACATCCAAACCATCAATATATCATTTCAAAACATTACTATACGTTTTTGACATTGTTAATCACTGTTTGGACATCTAAATAGTCTCAATTGTTTTGATTGGCATTGCATTGTGTCTGTTGGTCCGTGTGGAAAAGGATTAGTGACAACAGCTGAGGTTGCGTGCACACATTTGAATTTTGGGCTCATCTAGAGGCTCAACAAATCAATCTGTTTGTGGATCATTTCACAAGTGTGTGAGTATTGTTCCAGAGCCAAAGTGTCACATATGGCGAAGACTACTGGTGTGCTGATTGCTGCACGCTGCATTGGGAAGCTGATAGCAATACACAAGTCAGGATGGAGGGTAACAGCAGAGGAAAATATTGGTTCTGCATTCAAACTTAGGTGTTGCTCTAATATATTATTTACATTTCTATGTGTACTATTCTATGTCAGCAATTTACGTTCAGTTGCAAAGTTCAGGTCCAATGCAAGAAGTGCAACTTTCATGTAGTGGATTATAGAGTAACTGTGCAGTAGATAGGCCTTCAAAACATTTGCCTTTGACACCACCAGCCTGGTCGTGCATCCCATTGATATTTCTAGCCATGCTAGCTGTGTGGTGACCTGACCCTCCAGATGGTTTGTTACACAAAACCATCTGAGAAGTCGTCTTCAAAATTGTTTGGAAAAGGGAAAGCACTTTCACAAAATACTTGCCGAGGTGATTGGATGAACCATCTGTCAATCAAACTCTTGCCAAAGCCAGTCGGGAGAAGAGCGGAAACATCTTTTCCATCGAGAAAAGCCTTCAATGCCGTTCTTTGCTCTTCTTTCAATTGACTGATGCCACTGCAACAACTGATGCTACTTCAGCATCTACGCTAACCTCTTCAGGAGCGGCCATTGTTGTTCAGAACAAACAGTCACCACTCAGTGTTGTCACACACACACACACACACACCTAAGCCACGTTCGTACAGTAGCTGCCAGTAGCTCCTCACAGGATGCTGATTGGTCTGTAATCTGGCTTGCCGAAAACAAATTCATTACTTGAAGACTGACAAGGTGGATTTTCATGTCATGTGGTCCTGCGATCGTTACATGATCTCATGACATCGTGAGAATGTAGCTGCTGTGTAGGGTAAGCTGTGTGGCTCTAGTGATGGCAATGTCGGTCAGTTGGTTGGTCGGCCGGTCAACCTGTTCTCGTCAAATACCACAGCTTGTTCAGTGCCGACGCACGGAGGCACCCTTTAGCGTCTGTATGTATGCGACGCACCACACTTTCAACTGGCGTAGGATAAAGTGTGTGATTGCTTGTGTCCTGTGAAACTAAAAGTCAACATTGACTTATTTTTTCACGTCAGTCATAGGCCAACAAGTCGCTAGTGACGTGTTTCGTTAAGCACTCGCTATTCACGTGAGTTGTTAGTCAGTCAAGTTAACGTCAACTACAATCTTCTCATAACTCTACCTACAGCAAGTGGGTTTGTTGCCGTTGTTCCCCCAAAAACACTGATGAAAGTTTTTGCATATGCAAAACTATATGGAGTCGGTAAAGTTAGGATGTGTCAGCATTAACAGAATTTATTCTGAGGGGAACATGAATGTCTGAACCAAATTTAATGGCAATCCATCCAATAGCTGTCGAGATATTTCACTCTAAACCATAAACGTGAATTTCATGGTGGCGCTAGAGGAAAACATGAAGGTGTTTTACTAAATTTCAGCTCAATCCGTACAGCAGTTGTTGATAACAACTGTTATAATAACAGTCTGGGCCAAAGTGTTGGACTGATCAACAGAACGATATTGCCATCCATAGATTCTTAAGGCAGAGGTAGGTAGTAAATCACTACTACTACTACCTACTACAACACATAATAGTAATGATGTACATGTAAGTAACTTCTGAATAAACTAAACTTTTTTTATTCTTTTCACTCTTTCTCAAGCCAGTTTTGTAACAAAACTTTTTTTCCATTTAGCTGCACTTCTTGCTGCCTTTATTGTTTCAATCTATTTTTTATGCGTTTCATTTTTAGAAGCTTCAAAGACGGTTTGTTTTGTCTCTCCTTCATTAGCCACACCCTGCTCAAGACTCCGTTTCACCCGCAACAGAACTTTTTTTTTTTCTTTTGCTTTCATCTGTCAACAGCACTTTCAAAAACAGCGAGCAATCACCGTCCTGTACTTGCAGACGTGAGGCTGAAACACGTTGCCAACTGCAAGTGAAAGCGTCTATCTCAAGTTTTCTTTTCCAACCTTTTTATTTGCCTGAACTTTTAAAAGAAAGTTCTGCTGGTGAGCATTTGCTCTAGTGACAGGGGTGCCAAATCAGCACAATGCTCATATAGGTAAATTGCTCTGACAAACAACCTATTTCATTGTTGCCGCACTTTGCACATTTTTGCCTCGCAAAGCTCAGCTATTTTGAGTTGAATTGCCACTTGTGGCTGGAAAATTGCATCTTTTTTTGTAGCATAGGGGCAAGACGAGTGCCCAATCTTAAAATAAAGTGCTGTTTTGGACTTTCAAATGTTGTTTTTGATGTTCAAGTGAAAGTCGGTCACATTTGAACACATCTTAACCTGTACTTTCCTGCAGTGTGTTTAGGCCACAAATGTCTGCATGTACATTCAGACAACAGTCGACCACTGAGCTGACAGAGAGCGGGGAAATTCATCTTATTACACTCGGCTTGCCCACAGTTTCATCACTGTATACATTCAGTATGTCACAAATGACTTCTCTTACAAGTTGAATGAACAATACTATTCTAGTAGTCCTAACAAATATTAGCCTATAAAGTGACAGGCCATCAGACTTTTAAATCTATAATTCATTCGACACATTCTCACACAAAAATATATCCTATACTGTATATACTGTATATATTCTTAATACACATGTTCTTAATATGCCTGTATATGTTGTTAATATGCCCTTGTATAAAGTATTTCCTTTTATAATTGTAATGTAAATGTAATATAATTTATTATTTTAATGGAGCTTCCCGGCAAAAAGTATTTCACACGTTTGTACCTGTACAACCGGCGTGACAATCTTGAATCTTGACAATACTTTTAATAGAGAGCAACAATGGAAGTCAAAGAGGTATAGGCTATATCAAGCTTTGGTTATGCCGGCATTACTTGTTAATAGGATCAATTCATTGTTGGTTTGGCTCTTTTAAAGGGATTTGTTGAAAATAAGAAAAATATACAAGATTAACACCAGATTCTTTAAGCCCTTATGACCCTTAATCAGAATGACTTCTTCGATGTAAAACTCTTGTACTGCAATTAATCTTAGCTAACTTCTTGATCACATCACACCAGCACTTGATTTACAAAAATACCTTGAGCAACTGTCACCTCACCACTTATCCAACACATCAGATTCACCCCAACACCTGGCGTGAATATAACCTTCGTCTCAGAGCAGCAGTTCCCAAACTTTGAGTAAAACATTCGGACATTATAACACTTTAGAACTGTCTATATTTTTGCTTTTTACTTATGTATATAACTGTAAGATGAACACACACAGCACATGTAGATTAATTGGCTGTGTGGGTAATGACAGACTGATCACTTTACTTACTGATTGTAAGTGCCATTTTCCAGCAATACATTTATTTTATTGTAAATTATTTGAGTAACGGCACAGAGAGAAAGCAAGCTTGAACCCAAAAGCACGACTCCCAGACAGGCAGGTTAAGAGAAAAGTCCAGGTCAAAAGGTCGGTAAGGGTCAAAACCAGGCAGACGGTCAGATCAGGCAAACAAATCCAATGTTTGATGGGTGCAAAATCATAACCGTGGGTCAGGCGGGCAGAGTAAAGGCTGGAAAGAGAGGCGGATGCACATGAGACAATCTGTCAAATACAGAGTGGAAATGGACCCGTAGGCTATGTATGCTTCTAGACTAATCAAAGAAATGAGAAGCAGTTGAGTAAGTGGGCGGACAGGTGATGGGAATGGCGGGAAAAGGGGTTACCGCAGGTCAGGAGGGATGTGGCTGGATCTGAAATGTCTATATGACAGAGAAAACAGAGCAGGTAACTGAATGAATGTTTAGGATCTGGCTGAAGTCGTGACAATTTCACTTGCTAGAATATTATGACAAATTATGTTTAATTAACATTAAGGAATAATATTGGAAATTCAATTTAAATTCATTCCCGTATAGAAAATTTTTAACGTCTTTGAGCTTCCACTGTAGCCCCTCAGTACACCTGTAAAAGAGTTTTTCTGCTAAAGTCTGTTGTGTTAATAAACGAGTGGGCGAACGAGCAACACGGTTGTTTTATTGTTAGACCTAAGACAGTCTCCTGCTGTTTTAGATGTCAAGCAAGCCCTGTCTTAGTGCACTTTATATTCCAGGAACTTCAGACCAAAGATCAGATCCAACAGCAGCGCAGGTTTTTGGCAGTTACAGTTTGGCAGATATGAAGCTGTTAATAAGATGCGTCTGATAAATACTGTGTGAGACATCTGTCACCTTCTGATGCCTGTTATTCCACAGGGTTGATATTTTGAGCTGACCTGTTAAATTCATTAGCATATTGAAAACAAGATGTTGACTCGACGTGATGAGTGAACCAACGACAGTTACTGTACACATCATATACACAATCATATTACGTACATCTTACTAAAACTAATACAATAAATCATGAAGGTTATAATGTTGAATCTTTGCTAAAACTGTTGTGTTGATTCAACTGCTTCTGTTATCTATCCTACCCTCATACCCTGGACAAATTAATAGAAACACCTGTCAATGGTGTTAGACTACATTAGTTTTAGCTAGGTGTACCTAATAAACTGGCAACTGAGCATACAGAGAGAAATGTAATGCTGCCTCAATAAAGTTTTTGCAACATAAAGAGGAAACATTTTCAGTGAACGTATCTGCGAGTCTCAAAATGTTATTACTGAATATACTGTGAAGGCTTCTCCCCTAACCTTTCCTTAGGTTTTCTTTGTGTTCCCTGACTTCTCGTCTTCTGTGGTCTCCCTGTGTGTCTAAATACCGAGGCTTTGTCACAGCCGTCACGAGGCACCCTTTAGCACTAAGGGGCGGGAGGGGGAGGAGAGGGGGGTGGATGGGTACAACGAACACAAGGCTTTCATCCAGGAGACCGCTGTTCGTGCTCTGTGTGTTAAGTCTCACTTTCACATTACAATCAGCTGTTTGTTTGTGTGCCGTGTTCACAACGTTCAGTTTAATTTTAAGTGAACAAACGTAGTAGTTTTCAGCCCAACCATGCAGATTTTTCCTAAACCTAACTAAGTGGTTTTGTTGCCTAAACCTAAAGTGACACCAAGAGGTGTGACAAAGCGGCGGTATGTGACGAGTTGGGTTGAGAACGTGTTGCTGTGTCTGTGTGTGTGTAGGCTTGGCTACTCCTGCTCCTCTGACAGATGGCACACCTGACGTCTCATCTCTCATCTAATCAACTGCTGCAGTATATCAACCCTGGCTTTCCTCTCAGTCTTCATTTTCAATGATGTTGAGAGTGCAGTAACAGAATAAATACACACACAACATGATTAACGAATTACAAGAAGCAATCAGTCAGACAACAATAGAACAATGTTAAAAACAGTTACTGTGGCTTTGGCTCAACGCTGCTCTCGTCAAACTACAGACACACAGATCATAGATGACCTCACGGCACAGAGAGGAGCAGGGGGATAACTGGGACACATGAACATAACACAACCCCTTCACATCCGTGAAATACGGCTGCTTTGTATCTAACAGCATAAAGGGAGACTTGTGAGTCAATATCAGAAGCCGAGGGGCGTGACAACGCGGCGGCATTTGACCATCTGAACGGGCAGCACACCCTGCGTGCTCTTACTGGCTGGGGGTTACACCCCTACGCGGGGCCTAAAGGCTGTTTGCAGACGCCCAGATGTGTCCCGAGTAAAGCAAAATAAGAAGAAAACGTAAAATACAGGCAGAGGGCAAGGTCTCTGCAGAAACAGACACCGCCACACACTTCTAGTGAATTATAAGTGATAATTAAGAGGGATTATTTTTGTATCAGCCCACACATTGTTTTGTTTTATTAATTCTTGCATATTATACCTTTAAACTTTTACTTTTTGGTTGGGGAAAGAGTGCAACCTTGGTTGAATATCAAAGTCACTTAAAGCAAAAGACAGGAGCAGTTTACTTTGTTAACGTTCAACTGAAACCATGGTCTTTCTCTAACTTTAACCAAAGTGCTTCTGTTGCTTAAACCTAACCACACGCTGGAGTCAGGATGTGAACCTCAGTCTCCCGTATAAAAGCTTGATCAGAATCCTTGCAGCAATTACATTTCCCTCATCCAGTAATGTAACTGGCAAATTAGAATACACACATATATAGTATATAAACATAATTTCTAGGAGACAGGGTTGTCTACACTTACTGTTCTGGTGAGATGAAAATCTAAATGACTTTTAAATGAATTCTCCTTTCATTCTCTCACCCTGTCACACTGTTAGCGCAACAAGTGTCATTGAAATTGCTACAGATCACGACCTCTGTGCTCGAAACACCATTTAGTACAGACCACGCAACAACTGCAGACCTGAATATCCCCTGAGGACTGAAAACAAGCTTTCTCATTTTAAGAAGTTTGTATAGCTGAAATAAATATGATGTTATCTCACTGTTGACCACTTTCACCGCTTCAAGAGTGTGCGGATAAAAAGCAATCTCAGGAGATAAATGCCATGTCCCAGCCACTCCAACATGCAATCTAATAATAGATGTTGTTTTATTGATTGCTGTTGGGATGTAATGAGAATTTCAACAAATATAACAACAACATACTTGTGAAGAACCCAACCAGCCCTATAGCTTTAACAGCTACACACTCATTCATACTCTTTGATGTTCCACCAGCACACACATGAATCGTTATAGCCTTAAGATATTACAGAAAAGAGCCTTAAGTGTTTCTACTTTGCATGTTAAGAAATTGCATGTTCCTTTATGTTCGTGCTGAAAGCTGAGAATTGTGAAAGCCATTCTTCAATTTTAATAAATTCAGAAAATTCAGCTTCACAGCTTCAAAGCAGTTTTCATAGCCGATTGCATAATTGCGTGATGCACACGACTATTATTGGATGTGAAGACTTAAGCAGCTAAGTGATGAGTCTCCAAAGTGGGCTCCAAAATGAATCCTTTAAAGCTTCTTCTAATTGATTTTGTTCTCCCATCTCTTATGTGTACTTTGCAGGCCAACAAATGAAGAGGTGATGAGTCTCTCTACACCTCTACTCCAATAATAAAATGACTTCTGGTGAACAACAAACCCACACACACACACACACACACACACACATTTGTTTTATTTTCTCTCACAGACCCTTAAGTACCAGCGTGTTCAATGAATGTCATATGACTGAAAAAAAAAAAAATCACTTCACCCTAATGCAGCTGTACTTGTGCGGAATCCATTTTTTCTTATATATTGTGCATCCTTGAAAGTTAATAAATATGATTATGGGATTTCATCACTAATATGCTTGGACTCTATGTACATGCTGCCTCTGTAATAAGTGCTCTCAACATTATCCAGTACTGAGAGGAACATGCATCTATTATTATTACTGGTACAGAGCTCTATGTACTTTTAGTAGGTTTGTTTTGAAATGAGGTCTCCTGAGGTCTCTCAAAATCTGTATGGATTGGGGATATGCAACACCATTTCTACTCAATAAAACATTCAATTTCTCATCCGTACAAGTGATGAGCAAGACATAACACAGCGTTTCAACATTTCTTACAGAGAGATTTCCATCTGATCTAAGAGGAATTTGACAGGATATTGAATACAGTGAATGTGAAACAGATTTTTTTTCCAGACTGAATGCACTCTTTGACACTAAAGGGTGTCGAATGCAACACATCAGTTCTGCTTTTAAAATGACTGTCATTATGAAAAAGGTAAATACCATATAATTTCCCACTGTGTAATTTCAACAAGTTCTAATCAGACCAACACATACTGACGCTTTGTCAGACCCCTCGCTGTCACTTTTCGGTCGACGTGAACATGTGATTAATGTTGTGAATTAAACAAAAACACTTGCTTAGGTTTAGGCAACAAAACCACTTAGTTGGGTTTAGGAAAAAACAACATGGTTGGGGTTAAAATTACTACATTTGTACAGTGAAAATGTGACTTGACGTTGTGAACAGGGGACACAAATGAACAGCTGATAGTAAAGTGAAATTGCAACTTATTGCACAAGACACAAACAGTGGTTTCCTGGATGAAAGGCTTGATGAAAGCATTGTGTTTGTTCAAGGTTGCCTCGAAAGCCGTCGGTGTTGACAAAGCCTTGGTATTTGATGCCCTGAGGATGAGATCGGGTTGGTCATTTCAATTGTGGTTCAGTGATTCAGTGAGTTTGAACTCAGAACTTAATTAAAGACAAATTTGGCAGAAGCTCCATCAGGCTTATTTTCTTGGCTTTGTGTTGTTTAATGATTGTGTCCGTCTGTTTGCATTTCTTTCTAAAAGGGAATTAAAAAGGTAGCAACAAAAAGCTTTTTTTTCTTCTCTTCTCTGAATCCTCTCTTTAAAAAGACCAACATCTTAACAGATTACAAAGCACGCTGTGGACAAAAAGCAAAGCATTGTCTCAATCTACTTCCAGCAAACTTCACTTCAGTGTAATATATATTTCATCGAATTACATGGCAAATTATACTGTTACTGAATACTGAAAGAATCCAACATCAAATACACAGCAAGTACTTGGGTGTAAATAATTTAAGGGAAACTCTCCAGGACTTTTAAAACAGTATATGGACAGTCTGCATCAGCACAGAAAAACAACAGCTGCCATCTGAAGCTTAAAAATCCTGAAAACCTTTTTGCTCAATGAGCTGCTTCTTATCATTAGCGATGGGTATACACAAATATTATTCTTCATGAATATTACTCCTCTCACTGGTTTGAAGTGGGTAGGAAGTAGGTGTGTGGTTGTTATCTTATAGTGCTAATCAAATCTGATCAAACTACACCCACGCCGTCCTGATGAAGCAGCCAGTTTTTGAGTGTCAAACTCTAAATAAATAAAACTTTAAATATTTTTTTTCTTAACTTTAATACTTTTGCTAATGAAGCGATGAATATTTAGTGTTTTAGAGAAACATTCAAGATTTGAAACCAAGTTTTTAAGGCCTTTAAGCATTACATTACATTTATCTGGCAAGACCTTTGGTCCAAAGTGACTTACAAGTGCATTCAAACTCCATATGAACAAGAGCTGGATGTCGAAAATTGGAATTGCATCCATCCCATCAAACACTTAATATGATGGTTACTGAATTTCACACAAATACTAATACCACATGTTATAATCTCCGCCTTTAAAACAGGCAGGTGCGGACTGGAACAGAAATTCAGCCAAAAGGTAGGTTTGCATATGGACGGTGGCGACATTTCCCTACCAATATTTGAGTGAATTCATTGACATCATCTTTGGAGTGAACAGACAAACACACAGTTGGCTGCCTCCGGGTCTGAAAAGTGTGGAAATGTCTTAAACTTGCATTATTTCTAACAGCCAGCAGGGGGCGACTCCTCTGGTTGCTAAAAGAAGTCTGATTGTATAGAAGTCTATGAGAAAATGAGCCTACTTCTCACTTGATTTATTACCTCAGTAAACACTGTTAACATGAGTTTATGGTCTCAATCGCTACTTTCAAGTCTTCTGCAATACAGCATGATGTTCATTTAGTAAATTATGGTCCCATTTAGAGTAGAATAGACCATAAAAGGGGGTCTTCATACAACTTTAACCCTTTCACATTGTGTCTTCAGTTCATGAAAGTCAATTATAACCTATTTGGTCCCCTGAAAATGTCTTATTCAGCATTCGGTTGTACTTAGCTCCATCCTCTCCTGTCACTTCTGGTCGCAAAAAAAACAACATGGTGATGGCCAAAATGCCGAATTCGGGGCTCGACAGTCTACAAACCAATGGGTGACGTCACGGTGACTATGTCCACTTCTTACATACAGTCTATGATTAAAACTCAAAAACCTAAAGATCTTCATAAAAAACAAAAAAAGAAAGACCAGCCCGACTGGCACACCGTCAAAATTTCCGAGCCAGTCAGGACACAGGACTTGTGTCACCGATTAACACACAAAGATCAATAATCTGGTGTGCAGAACACTGAACCCAAACCCCTAAGCTATGAGTCAGTGGTCCGGGTTTGCCTGAACAGGATGTATTCAAGCTGTTTCCGACATGTACAGACGTGTTTACATTTCTCGTAAGCCAAATGTCACCTTCAAACCACAGTGTTTGTTGCCATCTGTTAAACAATGTGAGGGATCCATAATGGTGAGTGCAGGCATCTTAAGGGAGTCATCTGGTCCAAGGATTATTCCGCCTGCTTGTGTAACACCCAATGAATATATTATATAGGAGCTGTTGCACCTTGTGGTGCAAACTGTCCTGGAACACTGGGACATTATGAAGATGGCCCCATATTCAAGGATGATAATGACGGCATACTGATAAACAAATGTAAGAGAGGTGGTTCAGTATCTCACTTCACAGTCAGGACTTTCACAGTGTGACGGCACTCAGAGAGTCACTGATGCTGTTCCGAGTACAATGTGTGATACTACCTCTTACCGGGTACTTAGCATAAATACACTATTGGCGTTTCCATTATTTTGTTCATCGCATGCATGTATTTGGACAGAGAAGCAGGGTAGGTGTAAACACAGCAAACATGATAATGTCATGTCAAGGTCTGCAGCTGAGAATCAAGCTCTGGAATTTTTCATTTTGAGTTTTTTTTTTCATTCCCAGGGCTTCAAATACTGATGCTTTATCACGGCCGTCTGCGTTTGATACCGCCACACAAGGCGCCCTTTTGTGCCGTTATGAAACGCACCGAGCTTTCAGTTAACTACACTGTAAACCCATTGGCGGCAACAATAAACACTCAGGGAAAGTGCTGAGGTGAAGAGGATTAATTATACGCACATCACGTAGGTGCAAGACTATCAGAACAGTGTCAGTGAAGAAAAAGTGCGGTGACATAGGTTTAAGAGCGAAAAAGACACACAGGGAGGGCTGGGGAGGGGATGTGGATGGGTCAAAAAAAAACAAGGTTTTCATCCAGGAGTTTGTGTCCTGTGCGTTAAGTTTCACTTTCACGTTACAATCAGCTGTTTGTGTTGTAGCTGTAGTGATTTTAAGTCCAATCATGATGTTTTAATCCTAACTAAGTGCTTTTGTTGCCTAAACCTGTGCAAGTGTTTTTGTTTAATTCACAACGTTAAGCACGTGTTCACTTCAACCAAAAAGGCCGAGGGGTCTGACAAAGTGTCAGTAGGCGATGTGATAAGTTGGGATGAGAACGTGTTGCATAACCGCTGAGCTAAACCTGACCCTGATTAATGAGCCTCTCTGATGGAATGATTCTAGCTCCATCTAAACTCTCTCCAGTATTAATAAGGTTGCAAACACAATAACACAAGCTGAAGTATACCTTCGGTCTCATTATAACAGCTGGTCTTGTATGGATCTCCAGAAGCGGGGAACTGAAGTGGTGTATATCATCACATGAAACAGAGAAAACTCATCCCCCACTAGCCCCCTCCTCATACTCGCTATCTCCATGACAACTAACCAAACCCCTGACCTGTGGACGATTGTAAGACATGCCTGAAAGCACTGGAAAAAAAAACAGTAAGCTGATGTTAAGATTTTTTTCTTGTCAAATATTTTTTGTTTGTGTACTGTAACCACGTGTGGCTGGCAGAGGTCCTGGGTTTCTGTATTTCTGTGAATCACATATAGAAATGACTTCAAACTAACAGTACGCTGCTCTATACAGTCACTGTATGTGACCGGAACAACAGAGGTAAGTGCCCTGAAGCAAATCGCCAACTGTGTGTGTTTGCTTGCAACCCTACGTGCGGTGTTGAAATGGGCTGGTAACGTATGCCATGGCCTATGGGTATAAGAAGTGGCTCATTGAGAGTGGAAAAATGGAAAAATGCATGAAATTGTGGATAATTTCTCTCTTTCTAGTCTCACCGCCCCTCCTCCCTGAGCCCATCTCTCTCTGTCCCTCTGTGTGTGAATGCAAGAGGCTATCCAAGATGAATTCATTGCTTTGAGAGAGGGGTCAATTCGCCAACAAATTCCACTAAATCCGGACAAATGACAGCATCCAATTTGGCTACTTTCATTTGCTAAACTACGATTTTCCGCATCAATGCTGAATTTTTCTAAGAGAATAATCCTGTACAATACAGTCACAGAGAAAGGCTTGACATTCATCTGCTATCGCAGCTCAATAAAAATTAGTCAGCTGCCATTTCCAAAGCCGACTACTCCATCACATAACCTCGAGATATAAAAGATTAGATAAAAAGTAAAATGTATCACTTATGATATTCAATTATTGGACAGTTTTTGCTAGAATGCGTCAGCTTTTAAATCAATACTGTAAAATAACAGTGTCATTCTACATTTGGGTTGTTATTTGGGTGTTTGCAGTATACTGTACAACTATAGGACACATATTGACACTGTGGCTCTGGCTGTTCTGGTGGCTCTTGACGCATGACCTACTTACTAAATGCGTCAAAGGATGAGCAGACTTGGACCTTTATTCTGAAGGGACTCTGAGATTGTGAGACAATATGATAAGTTAATATCATTCATCAACTTTCAACAGAATAGTGTGACTCCGTTATACAAGTTTCAGTTATCCAAATGAATGATTTTGAAGAAATGGGAAGTCTTTATTTTACACAAGAGTTTTGTTTCATGGAACCATGGCTGGATTAAACCTCCAGGGGTAATTTAGTTAAACCTGCAATAACTGATTTTTATGGCCACTTGGGGGAGCGGAAACATTGACATTATCACCTTTTAAGATTTACACATCCAGCAGATGCGGAGCAACAATATCATTCATTTAGAGTCATGTTTGTGTCCATCTGATGAATACACACATCTGCACACATCCTCTCGTTCCAGATCACTTCACTTCCTGCCTTTGTGTGTTTTCCCGCCAGTTTTGGATGACAGTTTCACCTGTCTCTCGTTAATCTGCAGTCACCAGACCTCCTGCTCACCTGTTCTCACTTCCCCAATCAGTCATTCACTACATATACCAGCTCAGTTCCTTTGTTCTTTGTCAGTTTGTCTTCATGTTGCATGGAGTTGTGTTTGCCCGTTAACCTGCCTGCATCTTAGACTCTCAGTTTGTACTGTAAGCCTATTGTTTAAAAGGGACATATCATGCTCATTTTCAGGTTCATAGTTGTATTCTGGGTTTCTACCAGAACATGTTTACATGCTTTAATGTTCAAAAACACTATTTTTCTCATCCTGTCTGTCTGAATATACCTGTATGAAACGCCCCGTTTTAGCGCCTGTCTCTTTAAGACCCCCTCCTGAAACAGCCCAGTCTGCTCTGATTGGCTTACGAGAAAAATATGGTGCAGCTTTGCAAAAGTAGTTCTCAAGCCGTCTGCGATATATTCTAATGAGCCTGCATGTGACATAGGAAGAGGAGCCAAATCTGAATGGCTTGTTGAATTGCATGTTTTCTGCAGGCAGCCCCCAAAAAACTGACTGGTTGTTTTATTACACAGTTTGTGGTTGGTAGATGCTCCAGATACTTAAATGTATGGGCACAAGCACTGAAAAAGTTTTTTTTATATGTCCCCCTTTGATAAATCATTTAACTGCAGCCTGCTTCTGTATCTACATTTGGGTCCTTCTGCTACCAGCACACAATTCACATAGTCATTTAATCCAATGTATTGTAAAATATTGATTGTAGGCTATTTAGGAATATACTCATCTAGATTTTGACAGATGACTCGTCTACAGGTAGAAATGCTGGACAGCTTGATTGATCCAGTGGTGCGTATTCCCAATCAAATTACCACAAACCAACTGACACACAATGAATTTGGGCCCTCCATGGGTCTGGGGCTGAGGGGAATTGCCCACTTAGCATTTCATAATTCATGGAGTGGAACCACAAGTCAGCTCACCTGCTCTACCAGGTGAGCTATCCTTATTAATATCATAATTTCAGTCGTATCATCCAGCCTTATAATAGTGCATCAGACTACTGTACCTTCATGATACTAGGGTGGATAATTATTCAGTGATTGGTTCTTTCTAAAGTTATCAGTAAAGAGAGTTCAAGTAACAGACACCTGTGGTAATTCACATTTTGGATGTTCCTTTCCTGTTTCTATCTTCGTAATTACGTTTGCCCTGTTCTTTGGAACAAAGTACCTGACCTGAGATGACCTGATATCTGTCACCACTGTGTCAACACTCAAAAGCAAACTGCAAACTTTTCTATTTTTCTCAGGTTTTTGATTTGCACAGCCTATAGGAACGCTCGCTCTCTGAAGTGGCCTGTGATTGGCAAAGTCTCCTGTCACAGGCTAGATGTTTTAAAGCCTGAACACAGAGCCATGAGGAGGTGCAGAAGTCTAGTTTTCTCTCAGAACACTTGAATTACAATATACTGAAAGGTTATTATGGATTTTTTGCCCAATGTTGCCAAAAACATTCTGCCTACTGAAGCTTTCAGTGTCTGGCTGTGGATGCTTTACTGTCTTTGAGGATGTCTTCAGGCATTTTAATGTAAAGCTCTTTGAGTTAACTCGTAATTTATTGTCTTGTATAAACAAAACTGATGTTTTCCTTTCCTGATAGAAGGCTAAAGAAAAAAAACTCAATGCCAAAGCCTGCTAGAGGCTTAAATTCCCATTCCCATTATCCTCATGTTGTGTCAGCAAATAATCCAGTTAAAGAGATGAAAAACAAAACAGAAAACACTACTTGAGGCTGATCCAAGCAAATAACAAATGTGTATTACTTTAATTTTATTGGAGGTATCTCATGCCAAATCCAATTTTGGAAATTTCATGGCCAGGCTCGCCGGGCGCACCTGTGGCACACTTGGGTGCAGGGTGGGATCAGAAAGAATACATTAGCATGCATTATAGGTGGGTGCACTAGAGGCTCTTATTTTTAAAGTTTAATTCCGTTAGATTTGACTGCAAAAATAATTGCTCACAATCTGGGAAGGAAATTGATGCCTCTTTTATTTTCATATTGCCACATAAACGTGATCCAGGTAATGTTCCACAAAGAAATTGAGATTTCAAAGCTAAGTCTTTCTTTCTGGGAACATTGATATAAATAGAACCCAAACAATCTCTATCCACCGTGTTGCCCTTCACAACTGCACGTCTACCTGTGGAGCTGCAACGCTTTGGCCACACTCATTATAGTAAGATGATGTGTGCAGCCTTGGCTACCTGCTGTTTTGGATGGAGACATTGGGTGAAGACTGGCAGGTCCTGATGGAGTGTTTTAGAGAAGTTTAAAGTGATACATAATTTTTTGTGGAGCTGTGTGAACTATTTTTAGTATGTCTGTTGATTTGCAGAAGGAACTGTAAAATAATGATCAAAATCACAAGTTTGGCGCCTGCACAAGCACCGAAGCTTCTGTGATCTGCCGTGCATGACTGTGACTTGACAGTGCATCACTCCAGTTAGAATATGCAGATGGAAGAGAGATACCTGCGGCCTGTACAGGCTGTAAAGTCTCACCAGTGCAAAGCAATGGCCTTCAGTCAATCTGCCTCGCTGGCATTCATACTATAACCTAAACTTAGTTGAAAAACTTAGAATAAAAATGGAAAGACGACCAAAACAACCAAATAAGTTTAAAGATTCAGTAGGTAGAACGTTTTTGGCATCATTGGGCAAAAAATCCATAATAACCTTTCAGCATATTGTAATTCAAGTGCTCTGAGAGATAACCAGACTTCATCACCTCCTCATGGCTCTGTTTTCAGGCTTTAAATAATGTAGCCCATGACGGGAGACTTGGGCCAATCACAGGTCATTTCAGAGAGAGAGCGTTCCTATTGGCTGTGCTCCGGCTGGTGGGCGGTGCTTGGTATTTCCTCAACAGATCTCAACATGGCTGCGGAGTCACAAACTTTCTAATTTTTCAGCTAAACAGTTTACACTACGAGATGTTTCTGAAAACATTTGAGGCGAGAAATAGTCATTACAGAAACAGACTATGATCAGCGCTGCCTAGTTTGACCGTTTGATCGGGGTTTGCGAGTGATTGACAGCTGCTCAGAGACGTCAGGCTCCAGCTCGGCTCTGATTGGTTGTTTTCCTCCGGTCTGTGAAAGCTTGCAGATGCTGCTATATTAGGAGCACCGGAGGACACAGAGACACATGATTATTTTTTTTTAGATTACACCTGTCTCATGCACTACTGTCAGGATATAGTGACTGGTAACCCGTAACATTGTTAGTCACAGCTGTCAAGATAGCAGCTTGTGGAAGACTCCATGACACACAATGAGTGCACAGGCAGAGTGCATTCAGGTAGACAGGCAGGTAATCCGTCCAATCATTTAACTGGGGGCCGATTGAAATGATCGGACGGGATTCTGCAACCGTCACACATACCAGATTTATTTTTCTTTTTCTTGTCAGAGCGTTTGATTTATTGATTGCTCTCAGATGTAATGAAAATTTCAACAAATATAACAAAAAAATGTTTTTGAAGAACATTACCAACCACAGCTTTAATGTGAAGAAATATGCTATTTTCTGAGCCACTATTTTTTTTTTTACTATGGATAGATATAGATATAGATGTATCCTTTAAATTACAATATTTTTCCTTGTTGAACCACAACAGAAAAATGCACCCAGAACCACTTGACTGGTTTAATGCATCAGAGATTTAAAAAGGTAAAATGATATTTCCACTAGGTTTCACTCAACGGGTAGGGAGGAGTTGCTCCTCTACTTCCACAGTGTGCAATAAGAGGATCTCCAGTGGTTCATAGACGGCTGATACTGTCACATGTCATTTGTGCGCGTCAGAGCGGAGGAATGAAGCGGACTGAAGCAACAGCTGCAGAGACTGCAGCAGCAGCAGCAGCAGCAGAAACAGAAAGCCTCTCAGTCTCAGTGAGATCCTCCTCAGCGCTGCTCACTCTCAGCTACGCTCACAATTACAGGTAAGCTATTTCTATCTGCCTCTAAAATTACTTTCATTCAGATTTATTCCTTTCTCATTTTTCTCTTCCTTTGAGTCAGTAACCAGGCAATAATCTTTAATTAGATACTTGAGAAAATGAAAGAGGAGGAGGGTTAGAAGTTCAGCAAATAGCTGCACTTCATTCAGTTATTACTGGCGTCTTTTATCCCCCTCACCTGTGCTGTTTAGTGATCTGATACCTCATTTTCTTTCCTGTTCTTTATTCATTTAGATTATAGTGGCATGACTGTGACTATTTGTGTGATCACCTTGCTTTTAGATATCTATTTGTGTGATCACTTTACTTCTGAAGATATATTTTTTTGTGATCACTATGCTTCTGAATATCTATTTGTGTGATCACTTTGCTTCTGAAGATATATTTTTTTGTGATCACTATGCTTCTGAATATCTATTTGTGTGATCACTTTGCTTCTAGATATCTATTTGTGTGATCACTCTGCTTCTGAATATCTATTTGTGTGATCACCTTGCTTCTGAATATCTATTTGTGTGATCACTTTGCTCCTGAATATCTATTTGTGTGATCACTTTGCTTCTAGATATCTATTTGTGTGATCACTCTGCTTCTGAATATCTATTTGTGTGATCACTTTGCTTCTGAATATCTATTATAGAAGCTAAATAATGCAGTGTTTGGTCATTTCTGTGCGTAAAGCTGCATGTGCCAGTTTTAACGAGGTTACAGGATCCACTAAGAGCACCTGCGCCTTAGCCACATGTATAAAAACAGCTGCATAAAACAAATCGGATGCATAATTGCTTTCTTTTCTCAGTTTTCACCGTCTTTACTGGTCTTCCTAAAAGGTAGATCAGACAGCTGCAGCTGATTCAGAACCTGCTGCTGCTAGAGTCCTCACTAAGACCAAGAAAGTGGATCATATCATTCCAGTTCTGAGGTCTCTAACTGACTCTCTGTCTCTCAGGGAATTAATTTCAAAAATACTGCTGCTGGTTTACAAAGCACTAAATGGTTTAGGGGCCAAAATACATTTCTGATCTTCTGCTATGTTATGAACCATCCAGACCTCTCAGGCCATCTGGATCAGGTCTGCTTTGTGTCCCCCCAGAGTCAGGACTAAACATGCAGAAGCAGCGTTCAGTTTTTATGCACCAAATATCTAGAACAAGCTCCCAGAAACCTGCAGGACCAACTCCAACTCTGAGTTCTTTTAAATCAAAGCTTAAAACGTTCCTGTTTGCTGCTGCCTTTTATTAAACCAGATAATGATCTTATACTGCACTAGAGCTTTTACACTTGTGTGTTATACTCTATTTTAGCTTCTATCCTATTTTTTATTTTTAGCATGTTTTTATTTTCTAATCTTTAGTGTTTTTATGTTTTTATAACTGTTTTAATTATGTCTTAAAGGGACTGTTTGTAACTTTTGAAGTGTATAAA
This sequence comes from Sebastiscus albofasciatus, assembly GCA_916701655.1. Classification (NCBI taxonomy): domain Eukaryota; kingdom Metazoa; phylum Chordata; class Actinopteri; order Perciformes; family Sebastidae; genus Sebastiscus; species Sebastiscus albofasciatus. The sequence continues at coordinate 157,051 of CAKAOI010048155.1, forward strand.
TGTACCGGGTCGGGATTCCATGCGCGCGCTCGCATATGCGTGCGCTCTGCTCCTCTGCCTGCTTGTCTTCACTCTCACAGTGCGCGTTCTCGCTGTCTCGCTCCACCTCTAGATGTGAACGTGCGCAAGCTCCACACTGCAGAAGAGTTAGTTTAGCTCTGAGAATATCTAGTGAATGTACAGTGGACGTTTGTGCAGAAATAACTGCTGCAGCTCCTCCAGACCAACAGACGTTTCCCGTGTCGGGGCACCACAATGAGAAACGTTATCGCCTCCGACCGGGTGCCGGTGTCTCTCCTGCAGGCGCTGTCGGGAGGCGATGATGTTTCTCTTCCTGCTTCAGCCCCGGCACCGACCCGCTTTTGCTGAAGCAGGAAAAGCCAACACTAGGATCAGCAGTGATTCATGGAGAGACCTTCGTCTGGTCAGCTAACATTACTGCCAAGCAGGTGAAATATAGAGTGATATTTCTGGTTTTAGCTGACGTGTGTCGCCTCACTGTTTTGAGCGATGCTCGTTCATGTCTATGTAGAACGAGCGAACCCGACGCTGACTTTCGTTGACTTAACGGCCACAGGTGTCGCTGTTAACAAGCATTTCTGATTCTTACAAACAGTCCCTTTAATTTTGTGTAACTCCAAAACTGCCAGAACTGTTCTAACGAGGTTACAGGTGCCACTAAACGAGCACTACCTGCGCCTTGCCACATGTATAGAAACAGCAGAATAAAACAAATCAGATGCATAATTGCTTTCTTTTCTCAGTTTCCACTGTTGAAAGTTCCAGTTGGAAAGATGCAGATGGAGATGGAGAGGAAAGACGCAGTCTAGGAGTAACCTTGGAGGATTCCTGCCTTGTATATTTGTGCCTCCTGTCAGTTCATGATGTTCCACCAGCTGACGGATCAGACAGTGAATGGCAGCTGCCAAGGAGCCTCATCCTCGGCATGTAACAAGAGCACCGACGGAGACGCGCTCCAGCTGCCCACCTTCTCCACCGCGGCCAAAGTGCGTGTCATCATCACCTTCAGCCTGTGCGCCGTGTCAGCCGTGTGCAACCTGGTGGTGCTGTACGCGGCCAGCAACGGAGGCAAGCGCAAGTCCCATGTCCGGATCCTCATCATGAACCTGACCGTGGCCGACCTGCTGGTGACCTTCATCGTGATGCCCGTGGACGCGGTGTGGAACATCACGGTGCAGTGGCAGGCCGGAGACATCGCCTGCAGGCTGCTGATGTTCATGAAGCTGGTGGCGATGTACTCCTGCGCTTTTATGACTGTGGTCATCAGCTTGGATAGACAGTCTGCCATCCTCAACCCTCTGGGCATCAGCGAGGCCAAGAGGAAAAGCAAAATCATGCTGACTGTGGCCTGGACGATGAGTGTAATCCTCTCGCTCCCTCAGGTAAGGAGAAAAAAAAAAATCACATTTTAGTTTTTGCTCTGGCACTCATCAAATACTTGAACCCCTCTCGACACACCATTTGAGGCTTTGTGCCACATGACAACTGCTGGTTGTTGTACATCTCTCACCATCTCTGTTTTATTTGCAGGAGAATGAAACCCTTGTGCAAACACTGCCAGTGTGCTTTTCCCCCCTAGTGAATCCATCTGGTTTAGTTTTGATGAAAAGGGAGAAGGTGAAGGTTAATTAAATAATTGGTCAAGTCTGCAGGAAACATGATTAAACATTCAGGTAATCAATGTAAAAAAAAAGGAGAAATCTTATATAACTCACTCGCTATTCATCTTCTTTGTAAAGTAAAACACCTACAAAGGTGCACTTTGCCTCCACCTGTTGTACTCTTTAATTTAAGCTTTATTGCTAATTACAATGTGTGGGAAGCTTCACAATAATTAACATTAATTTGGATATGATTTTGCCACACATCCTCTGAATGATCGAGGTCTCTAGTTTGTGGCTGTACAGTTTCATGAGGCTGTGATTATCTTAGAGGTCATTTTATACAGTGAGGTCAAGTTAAAAAAAAGGGTCTAACTACAATGAAATGGCTACTATGGGGACTAACATCATCACACATTAATACAGTTGGACTTAATGGAGCCACAAGAGTCTCAGCTTTACAGTGATACCCAATTTATGTAATTCCAAGACTCTTTAGTGGACCCCAGTGTGCAGAAATATTTAAATACACCATTTCAGAATAGGCGGAAATAACACATTTGTACTGCATTCAAAAAACGACATTGTTTTTGCACAAAACTGCATGTGATTATAATAAAGTGGACATTTCTGTAAAGGGGAGACTCGTGGGTACCCATAGAACCCATTTTCATTCATATATCTTGAGGTCAGAGGTCAAGGGACCCCTGTGAAATTGTCCATGCAAGTTTTTCTGTGCAATATTTTGCCTAACTTTGGAGCATTATTTAGCCTTTGGCATGGTTGGTACCAAAATATTCCTTTGGTTTTCTAGTTATATACACTCACTTTATTAGGCACACCTGTTCAATTGCTTGTTAACACAAATAGCTAATCAGCCAATCACATGGCAGCAACTCAATGCATTTAGGCATCTAGACCTGGTGAAGACGACTTGCTGAAGTTCAAACCGAGCATCAGAATGGGGAAGAAAGGAGATTTAAGTGACTTTGAACGTGGCGTGGTTGTTGGTGCCAGACGGGCTGGTCTGAGTATTTCAAAAACTGCTGATCTACTGGGATTTTCACGCACAACCATCTCTAGGGTTTACAGAGAATGGTCCGAACAAGAGAAAATATCCAGTGAGCGGCAGTTGTGTGGACGGAAATGCCTTGTTGATGTCAGAGGTCAGAGGAGAATGGGCAGAGTGGTTGGAGATGATAGAAAGGCAACAGTAACTCAAATAACCACTCGTTACAACC
>CAKAOI010048156.1:6094-24012 GCA_916701655.1 Sebastiscus albofasciatus
TAGACGATTGACAGTTTTCATATATTCCATGTCGTCACCAATACAACTGAGACGATTGAAACAGGAAACAACATTGATTCTTAATAGACATAAACTAGAATAACCCTCAATTACACTTCTCTTTTCCTTCCTCAGCCAATCCCGTGGGCATCCTGCTTGCTAGCATCATCTCTCCCGCGGTTGCTAAAACATCTGCACATATCCCAGACCTGGTGAGCTGAACAAAGAGAGAGTCTTAGTCTTTTAGTTTTAGTTTGACTGTTATGATGCTGATCAGTAGCTGGCTTAACATTTCAAGGGTTAGGGTTAGGTATTACTACAACTACAAGTAGTAAGCTACTTGTTCAGCCCCAAATGGTTGGTAGACAAGGTTAGCAACTAGCTGGTGGAGAAAGTGAATCATCTAGCAGCTGAAGAGTCAGATCTTTTTCTCAGGAGTTGGTGGACTTGCATTCATTAGTTAAACATTACTCCAAATTAATGCTGATGTTGACAAAAGGTGGATGTGTAAATAGGCAACAGCAATGTCCCTGGATTGAATCTTATTTACTTTGTGCCATATAAACCCTCTTCTCTCTCCCCCTTGTTTCCTGTCACTCTCTACTGTGAACCATCCAGTAATGACAAAATTGTCAAAAAAAAGAGACATCAGTTGGCCTAGAATCAGAGGATTCCCAGAGGGCATTGTGGGATTTCAGCTGCTTATACAGAAAACTGCAGCAGCTGAACTGTGTGGCTCTGTGGCACCTCACCTGCTAATGATGATAAATTGTCTTTGATTTCAGGTGCTAACATCCATTTATCATCACATTATGTGTGTTTCATCCCTCCTCTAGATGATTGTCTATGCAGTCCCGGCGTGCATCATCTGTTTCCTAGCAACAGTGGGGATACGGAGCAGCTTTCCCCCGACGCCGCCGTCAGCCAGTGCCGAGGCTTCCTGCTCCGAGCCGTACATACAGGGGATCAAACTGGTGAGCACACGAGGAGGGTTGAAAAGACAAAAATGCCAGTCGAATCACCAAGTCAGACTCACACTTGGATCTATTTCAGCCAGATCATTAGGCGGCGGTAGTCTGTATTTGTCACTCAAAAAGGCAAACCGAAGACCGAGGACGGCGGATATACAAGCAATTATTATGATTCGTACATGAAACAAAGCGTCTGCCAACCATTTTCACACCACTCTCACTCATCTCTTAGCTCCATTCCAGATGGCCATGTCGTTTTGAAAATATCTGTGTATTGTGATGATCAGATGAGATGCAAAATGAGAAGAGCCTTCTGTGTTTTTCCTCTTGACTTTACTCGTTGGCTTGCTTTCCTCACTTCCGTTTCTCCTCTCGTGTAGTGATTTGTTTAAACTGAACAGCCAATCAGAGTGATTTCTCACACCAACGGTTTCCGCCGCCGATTCAACATGTTGAATCAGCCGAAAAACTCCCAACACGGGCAGACTAGAGTCAACGATGTGGGACACAAAAATCTAGGCCGGCAGATGCTCACCGACGGCCTCAAACTGTCTGACAGCCGACCATTGGGCCTTTATAATAACACACACTGCGGCACCCGGCTAAACGGAACCCGCAGGTTTCTATTTGTCAAGCTTGTCTGACCTAGCAGTAACTCAGTAACTCAGGGGGCGGGACTTAGGATCAGCTAATTGCTGAGATCTCGGAACACAGCGACATCGCCAAGAAGAGGTTCTACGGGGAAAGGATCACGAGTGGTCAGATAATTAGGCGTTAAACAAACAAAGTGAAGCTGAACGTTACTCAAACTGACCAAATCCATCATTTTTCAACAACCAACTTGATTTAGGTGTAATGAAACAGAAATCCTCGTCATAATCTCAACCATACATAACATTTATTGGTCCAGCATGCTCTTTTCCAGCAACATTTACAACAACCAGAAGCTCCACAGATCTTCTATTGGTGTTTAGAGCAGCTGTTGGTACTTTGATGCTGTTACATTTGGATGTAACAGCTGTTTAAGTGGATGTAATAATTCTCTTGAATATATACTGCCCACCCTTACAGCTTTATTTTGTTTTAAGTAACTTCATTCTGTTTATCACTTTATTTATTTTCAGTTCTTTTTGCTCATTTTATGTTCTCTGTGCGCGCTGATATTTTGTTTCTCTTGTTGAATGCTGTTGCTGCAGTGACCTTATTTTCCCGTGAAGTTTTTCTTACAAATCTTTTTTTATCGGTTTCCTCTGTAGTTACTGAGGAACAAAGCCTACCTCGTCCTGCTGCTGTGCTTTGGTTCGGGCATCGCTGTTTTCACCTGCTTCTCCACGCTGCTGGAACAGATCCTGTGTGTGCAGGGGTACTCCAATGTAGGTACACTAGGAGGATGAGACAACACATTGATTTCCATGAGGAACAGTCAGGTGTTAATTGGATCAGTTTATATGAATTGGGCAATAAAAGCAACACAGACAGCATATTTGATAATAAATGTTGGTGGATTTACAGTCTAAAAACATTACACAGTGATGTATAAGTGGGAAAATTGGGAATAAAGTTTAAATAAATTGATTATTTACTTTATAAATGCACAAATGTAGGTATTGGCAGAACAAAAATTAACTTAAGTAACTGATGTAACAAAAGGAAAGAAACCAAACCCTGGTCTTTTTACATACTGGATTCAAAGTTTAATAATAAACGTACAACATCTCATTGCTGCAGGACTTCGCTGGCATTTGCGGCGCTCTCTTCATCGTGTTTGGCATCATTGGCGCCGCTGGTCTCGGCCTCTTCGTCGACAAGACCAAGAAGTTCATCGAAGCCACAAAGATCAACATGAGCTTCACTGCTATTTCATGCATCGCCTTCTCAGTGGTGAGGACATAAGACACCTGTTTGTGTTTCTAGTTTATTTAAAGGAGAGTGGATACTCCTCGTCCTTCCACTACACTGAGTGGCTCATCAAGGTTGTGAAGGCTGATAGAGAAATACAGGAGGAAATGCCCTGGCTGGATGTGAAAGAGTTTGAGAATGATAGTAGTTCATTTACTCTGTACATTCATTTAAATAGTGAGTAGTTTTTTATGTAAAGTTCATCTTAGTTTAAAGTAACTTAGTACCGTCACATTACATTCAGAAAATGCCTTTAAAATCTTACCTTTGATAACTCTAAATGTACAGAAGTAAACATTTATAATAGAATTCATGGCTATCTAAAGAAAACCTCTGAGATGAAATTACGGTAGATTTCATCTTATTGATGCTGCTCGTGTTTGATGTGAAAACACTTGGCTTTTGTTTTGACAGTTTGTTTTGCTGTAATGTAAATGCAGCAGTTCAGTAAAGTACATTATAAATAAAATCACTATGCGAGGTTACCCAGAGGACGCCAAAAACAAAAAGAAGACTTTCTTTGTTTTTCCGCCTTTCAGAAGTCCGGGATTTATTTACAGTAGAGTGAAGACACTTTCTCAAGTTAAAGGGAAACAATTTGGATATTTAGATATGCTAACACATCATCAAGGTTCAGTGTTGAATATTTGTTGTCATTCTCTCCATAGACAGTACTCAGTATTCAGGAATAGGGATGGGACCATATAGGATTCTATTGCAGATCGCTGTCTAGCTCGTTACCATGGTAGAGAAGTGAAAAATAGGTTTAAAAAATACAGGAATTATCATGTAACATTTATTTATCCTTTATTTATGCAGGGGGACCTTATGATTTATGATTACCTTATTTAAGATTGTTTGTTTTTCACTAAAAAAAAGGTGTGTCCTATCTGCGACGCAATAAGAATATTTGTTTTTTAACAAAATGTAAGATAAAGTGATTTCAGTATGTTTTAGTGCCATTTTAGGATTTTACTAAACAAGAAAACAATTTAACTAAACAAATAACTAGCAAAAATCCAATCTAAACAAAGTAAACATCTAAAATAGTAAAACAAACAATACTACTTATTATTATTAGTAAAACAAAAACTAAATACTAACGACAACTAAAGCTACAGGATAAGCTGGACCAGTGATACTGAGCTGCCAAATGGACACTTTATGAAAATAATATTATGTATATTTATACATTTATGTCAAAGTTATTGGGTAAGAAGGATACACGGAGAGATCCCACTTCCTAACAAAGCAACATTTGATTTCATATTGAATGTTTTCCTGCCCTGTTGATATTCAGAGCTGCTCTCGTCCTCTCAGGTGTCTCTGATGCCGCAGCAGAAAGTCGCCGTGGCCATCGTCTGCTCTCTTTTTGGCTTTTTCGGTTTCTCCATTTACCCGGTTGCCATGGAGCTGTCTGTGGAGTGTTCGTATCCCGTCGGAGAAGCCACATCAGCCGGACTCGTCTTCGTATCGGGGTACTACTAGTTTAAAACACATTTCTACCCAGATATTATCCCCACATTTCTGTATTTCTGCTCAAAGAAAATCAGTTTGCAGTTCAATGATGTCCTTTTACAGCCAGCACAGCTCAGCATATGTTTCATGTAACAGAAAGTAAATGCTTGTTCCGCAGATGGTATTTTAAAAATCCAATTTCCCCCCCAGATTTTATATATTTACAGTATGTACTTTATGTGAAATTCCTATTAATCACGACTGTTTCCTGATCTCTTCCAGACAGGTTCAGTCTGTTCTCTACATCCTCCTCCTTCAGGCTTTATCCAAACGCATCGCAGAGTCTCCGGTGTCGACCTGCGGGGACGCAGTCCTGAGCTGGAAGGGTAGGTCACATGATGTTACACCACCATGAGCATCTAACAAAGGTGGCAACCTCAAACCCAACTGGCTGGGTCTTTTTGATTTGTTTGGATTTAAAAGCATCACAGTCCTGTATGTAATGCATAACAAGGACTTTTACATTTTGCTGATAATACTTGTCTTTACTTGAATGCACGTCTTATGACCTTAAATTTACATTTCCCGTGATCACGATTAACACATCTTTGGACTGTGGGAGGAAGCCGGTGAACCCGGAGGAAACCCACGCTAACACGGGGGAGAACATGCAAACTGCACACAGAAGGGCCCCAAGCCGGGTTTGAACCTGCGACCCTCTGAGGTGGCAGTGCTAACCACTGCAAAAATCAAACATTTACTTACATTAAATTCCCACTAATGGACTTCCTCTATTTCCCTGTTACATGATGCTTTATCAGTCTCACTCGTCCTCCTGGACTTTAACTTTACAAAGAACTTGTAAACTTTGGCGACTGAAGATGTTGAGATCAGAACTAAAGAACTACATTTTAACCTGGAGGTTTCTCCCCCTCAGTGCCGATGATGGTGTTGGCGGGACTGTGCACTTTCTTCACATGCTGCTTCGTGATCTTCTTCCACACGCGATACAGACGACTGGAGGCCGAGGAACAAGCGACTTACGGGACCAAAGAAAGAAAAGTTTCGACCACCTCCTCTGAGCAACCTCCGAGTGTGGAGGCGTGAACCTGTTTGTACTGAACCCTTAATCAACACATTCATATTCCCACTGGATGCTTTTGGTCAACACTGGGGCCAAACTTTTGTGTACGTGGAGTTATAATGGCGTAAATGAAATCCTCAGAATATTATAAAACGGTATCTGCATCAGTAAACTTGACAACTAGATTGTCTTCATCATTCCATTTCTGAAAATTAAGAATATAACAATACTTTGCAAGACAGTAAATTCACGATACAAATATGTGACGATTCAAATCTTTGAGATGGAAAATGAATCACGATACTATTGTTAAACAGCAGAGGGCGATATCTACTTTGGACTTCGCATCAGTAGCTGAATCGACGAATAAAGACGTGGCAGCCGCAGGCGAAGATTACAAAATTGAGGATGCACCATCCTGTTTAAAATCGATCATCAGAGTTGTGGTACCAGTTTGGCTCCCCTAAGTCAGAAAATGAAATAGGTGATTTGGGATTTATTTTAAAATTCAATTCAGTTTTTTTTTTGTATTTTCACTTTCACTTTTACAAAGAAAATCTGAATTGTTTTGCATATTTTATACTCTACCTCAGAAATAAAAAAAAGTATTCTTTAATTTGATAAAGAAAAGATGAGAGAAAATCTACTTTGTAGAATATTTTGTCTCATTTTGTAAAAACAATTTAGATGAAAATCACCTGTATCAAATCGTGAGTTGAGTTACAGCGTTACATCCCTACTAAAAATTTTAAATAGATTCTTGTAATGTTTTGAAATATTTAAAAAGTAGTTTTTAGGGAGGAAATCGGTTAAAATGATTGTTTTCTAGCCTCTTTGTTCTCAGTTAGCTGGGAAAACGGTTCTCTGAATGAAAGCAAAACCTTTATATTCTTACACTGATCATGTGTATTTAAAGGATTTTTCTTTTCTTACTGGATCTTGAGAAAAGATAATTTTGTTTTACCAAACCTTTGATTGTATTAATAAGAGAGAAAATTAACACAAACCAAAGCCGTGATGCAGCTCAGTGCAGAACCTGCTCTGGAAAAATGCACATTGTCTGTTAAAGGCAAATGTATTTCCTTGAAAACCATTCCCTCAATGCACCGACTCTACTTCTGCTTCAGTGTTTTGTTTTCTTCCAGCTGTCACCGAACACGTTGACTATTTAAAACACAGCGCGTCTATTTTCTGCCACTGAGCAGAGAAGAACTGTGGATTCAACAAAACTTGATGTTTACTGCTGATGTGTTGGATCACTGAAACATTTTCTGCCATCAGACTCCACACGGAGCTGCTCGAAATAACTCACTGTCGCATCATCATCGGCACATTTTGGATCTCATCCTATTGCGCTTAAACCACTGGGGAAGTTACTGTTTACTGACATACTCTGAATAGTCTGCAGGGTCTCTGAAAACTAAATGTATGGATCTCAGACAGACTACAGGGAAACAACTGTTAATGAGCAGATAAACCAAAACACAATAATACTGTTGTACCACTAATCATGTTCTGTGTTAACTGTCATATACCCCTAATAACAGCACTTAACTACTTGTTAATGCCTTAAATTTGTAAAAATGCTTCCGGTTCGAGGACTGCAAAACAGCTTTAAAGGATGTTGAAGCCTTGTAGACGGAGACGGTTGTGGGTTTTGTGCAATAAAGGGAATAAATTCAGTACTGACTGTGTATATTTTAGATAAGCGTGACATAACATTGTACTGACTGTTGGGTTTTTTTTTGTTTTTTTTTTACCTTTTCTACTTGCAAAGACCAATAATAGTTTTGTATTTTCTGAAGAGGCAATGTGAGCAACATACGTGTAAATACAAATATCATATATCCTTTTCACTCGAGTGTGTTTCTGAAGGCCAAGTCTGCAGTAATGATTCTGTTTTATTTCCTTAAAATGCCAAATAAAATGTTATCTAAAAGGTTCAGTTCCTTCTCCCAGAGTCTGATTCTTATCATGGAGGAGACTACGTTAAGTCTAAGTAGACTGGAAAAACATTTAGTGTCAGCAGTTGTTTAAGGCAGACTTTTTCACAGCGTGTAACAGGTATAACTTCTAACATTAATGATGATCCAGCCATTTAACCATTATAATTAATGCCAGAATCCCAGCACCACCTGGCACACCTAAACTGAATGGAGACATCATTGCACCTGCTGCTTTCCCAGGTTCTAGTTACTACAAATGATCTAAATCAAAACCTCTGAGACACACTGCCCCCTTTTAAATAAAGACGATTCACTCAGCAACATTTCTGAGCAATTATAAGTACATTTTGTAAAAACAGAATTTAATTTAATGATATTTAAATGTATGTAGCCGATTTCAGGGCGAGCAGTGGGAAACAGACTGGATTACATTTGATATTTAAAGCAAGCCTGTGTAACTTTTACTGGGAAGCAGACTGTGTTCCCAGGGTTCTATAAGTTCTTGATATAAACTAACATTGTAAGAGATTGATGAGGGCTATCTTCACAGTTCAAATTGCAAAGGAATGAAGGGAGATGGATGTTTCAAATACAGTTTGAATAGTAAAAATCCGTTCAGCCACTGTGGAGATATCATGTCTGGAGTATGAGATGTGTTGCTGCTTGTGGTTTCAAAGTGTTTAAGCGACACCTGCGGTCCCAGCAACCAGAGATTACATGGTTTCTAGAGAGCACAAGAAAACTGCATATGTATTCTGCCTATTTTTGGTATATTTGTATCTACACTTTTTTACGCAGCATAACTTCAATTTACTTAATTAAAAAATTGTCTGTGAAACCATGACAACCATTGGGGCAAATAAAAAAGCATGCATTTAACATAAATAATTGCCAAAGACCTGATCAAACAAAAAAAGATAAAATCCCATTTTCATACAAACAAGTACAAACACACACAAAATAATCTTTCATTATAATCATATCATATATTCCAGTTTCACAAAATTCATGTAATAAAATTCATTTAAAATATACCGGGCACCCTCCACTAATTCAAGTTGTACATTGTGATTAATATCCCTGTCAGCATTTTTCATGTGGCTGCAAGCACCGATGTCCAACCGTTACCCGACCGCTACGCATCCTGAGGGATTCTGGGACGTCCATCGGTGCACTCGCACTCCTCTTTGTGATGCGGAGTGGCGGGGGACGTCTCTCCCTGAGTCGGTCCTTTGGTTTGACAGGTGATGCAGCAGGCGGTGTGTCCGTCCTGTCTGCAGCCGGTACACGACAGAACCAGCTGACAGCACAACTGGGTAGAACAGAGTTTGTACTGGTCCCAGGGCCGGCCGCAGTACCTGCAGTCTGAACGGAGACACTGAAGTATGTAAGTCTGACACGTTTAACACAAAGACTAACATTAGACAATGTTAGTGATACTGTTAACAATTTCTTTAATCTATTCGTTATGCTGATAAGGGCCTTTGTGCACAAACTAACCTGAGATGACGTCACTGTTGGAGGAGATGGCGTAGCGTTCATCAAACACAAAAAGTTTCCCTCGATAGAAACCCTCCGGGAATCGCTCCAGATACTTGTGGATTCCCCCTTTCAGCTGGTAAACCTCTTTACACACATCCTACACGTAAACAGGTAAACAAAAACACAATCTAGATTGCAAACAATCTGTTTTTGGTGCTGAATATTTTCACCACAATTAAAAAATTATGTATTTTCATTAATTCTTTGCTTTAACTGACTGTTAGTCCAACGACTTAACAGTTCCCCCTTGTGGATAATCAGCAGTCTGCTGAATGTGAGTTACTGCATGACAACAAGCTGCTACACATTTACAAAGAGTCCATTCTGTAGTTCAAGTGGAACACAAGTCATCTTACTTTGGAGCGGAGGTACGCAGAGCCGCGCTCACAGCGGATCCCTCCCGTGCAGTACATCAACACCTTCTTGTCTCTGAACAGCTCGAGGTTCTGGTCCACGTAGTCCGGGAAGTAGCTGAACTTACGAATGCTCGGAGCCAGACACTGAGTAAACTGCCCCTGGAGTGGTAAAATATTCACGGTTCAGAATGAATTGTCCTTTTTGATTATGATAACTGTCTGGATGTCAAAGGTCAAAGTTAACAAAAACATCATGAATCTCGTAGGAATTCAACAAGGACATTTAAACGAACAGTCCACCAAAAAATATGACTTAATACTAGGGCTGTCCCGAGTACCATTTTTTGAGCTTCAACGCTTCGGTAAGAAATATTCAAAGGTGTTCAAAGCTTCGCACCGCAGCAGGCTGACATGTTCTTCTGCCTGTCTGTCTCCATCTCCCCCTGTTAAAGTGCCCGAGACAGTGCCGCTGCTGCATTACTGTACACGCACAGGCACCTCTACACACAACAAACTGAGAATAACTAATAATAATTAATGTTGAATATGAATAATGAATAATGTTATGGGATTATTCCTTATTTCATGAGATATTTGGGGATTCATACATTATTAATACATACTTCTATTCAAAAAAAAACCATGAAGGATTTGAATAGTGATTTGGAGGTTGATTACCATGGCAATGGTCGAAGCTTTGAAGCTTTCGGGTCAGCCCTAGTTAATACAAAGTTGGATTAAAACTCCACTTCAATGCCAGTGGTACCTTAGGGGTCTGGTGTTCTTTCTGTAACTAGTTGGAGATATGGCAGAAATGAATAAAGGATCAAATTTATAATTAATATAGCCCGTAGAACCTGTGTGTGCAAGTCAATGTGGAATAAAACTGATATATTACTTACAATTTTGCTCTCATAAAAGTTGCGGCAGTCCAGGAGGACGGTGTCATCGCACAAATCCCCTTCGGCCAACAGAGTCTCCACTTCTTTATGAAACTCCTCCGGCTCCAGATGAACTCCTGAGACGTGAGAGAGATTTATAACTCACATGATAATCACAAAATGAGCTGTTATAAAACAGAACTTATTACAGAAAGTAACAAAGTGAAAAACACCTGTACAATTCTTCAATATGAAGAATATAACAAACTGAAATGAATAGTTAAAGTCATTAGCATCGCTGGTAATAGTGGTAGGATTTTGTGTACTATTACAATTAGTATTGTTGTTTACAAACTATACCTGCCAGCTGGTAGGACATAACATCAGGATCCATTCCCATTGGGACGATTTCCTTATAGACTCCGACCCTCAGGTCTTTAAAACACTCTGCACCGCCATCACTGGTCTGAACACACACAGATACACAAACACTTCATTTACATACAATGGGCACTAGTAACAATAAAGAACTCGTTTATTTTTATATTTATTTTATATGCTGATCATTTCCCAGAAAAACAGAGTTTGTATTCATGCAGAAACATTATGTAACACATATTTCATAATAACCTTAAAATCCTCCTTATCCATCTTGAAGAGAGGGTGTGAGCGCATTGCGTCGATGTAAACGTCAGTGGCCATGTCGGTGCCGCCGACTGTTCCATTAATGCCTTCAGTCGCCACCCTCACCTGAAGAAAATGATGACGATATATAGTTTAAGGGGACAGTTAAATTACATTATACGTGTTTCAAAGTCTTTATATCTTGTTCTCAACGTAAACATTCTGCAGTCTCCCAGCTGGAGGCCGCATAAGAGAATTTATTCACCTTGCCAGTTAAGTGGAGCTTTTCACACAAAGCTTTCTGCCAGGCACAGATGACATGTGGATCCTCCACTTGACAGTAGTGATAATAGAGGAGAACTTTGCCTGGACCCCTGAAAAGAACAATTACATTGAGAGACATCAGTATCTATTTAAAAAAAAAAAAAAAATTATAATCAATATTGTATAAAGTACAGATGGTAATACGATTTTAATCTGAATTTTAACTTTAAAACAAAAAACTGAACCCAGACAGGAGAATCTAAATGTGACCAGTACTTGTGAAGTTGCTCCTCAGAGATGTGACCGGTTTCAGGTATCCAGGCAGAAACGTCCACCGGCTCGGCCTCGCGCACGTTCAGCTGCCGTGTTTCAGCTTCTTCTTGCAGCTGTATTAATAAACGCTCATATGAGGCCTGTGTGAGCTGCTGTATCTCAGTATCATGAGTCCTGGCCACGTGTTTGTGAACGGCAGAGTGTTCCTTGAAGGTCTGGCCACAGCAGCACCAACATGTGCTTCCTTCCTCCTGACTGACGTCCCTCTTCGACGCCACAAAGGCTGCAAATGACTGTGGAGAAGAAAAGATGTGAATGTTTCATTTAAAAACAAACAAAAAAAAACTGTATTATCAAATGTGTTCAAATAGTACAAATAGCACAGATTATATCATGGTCCCCAACCTTTTTTGCTTGTGACCTTAATAGAAAGTTTATATGAGTTGTGAGCAGTTCATCAAAGAGGGATGTTCCCTTGTCAAATTGTGTACTTTAAATTATATTATTAGGACTGAGGAGATAAAACTACACAATAATTTTAGAGGGAACAGGAGAAAGATTAGGAAAAATATACAGAACATAATTTTGAGTAGCAGAATTTATAATGTTTTTTTTCTTGTTTCTTGTTTATTACTCCAGTAATCACCTTACAAACCCTTAGATTCATCATGTGACCCCTTGGTGGCTCCTAACTCTGATTGACTAAAGAAATAGATGTTATTTTTTTACGTAAACCAATAAGTAAAGACCCCTTCAATTTTTGTTTTTTATTAATTTGCGACCAAGATACATACTGATCAGGACATTTTACAGTTGAAAAATAAACATCAGCTCGCTCTGTTTAGTGTGACTGTTTCTAAATGGCCTCAAACATAACTTTGACAGAATAATAATAAATAAAATTCTTCTTATTTGCAAGCCAACATGCAGATACTGATACTGCTACAATAAGCTTATATCAGTCTATATATACACTGTATCAGCTCAGCTGATTAACTCTACAATGTAATCAACATATATTTATATTGTCTCCATCAGTGTCCTTAAAGTTGAGCATAATTTAGTGAATAGAAACTGATAATTTTTTAGAAGATAGTTGAATTACAGTAAGTTTAACTAGAGCTAATATTGACTCATGTCATGTTAATATGAAATTTACCATTAAGTTTTTATTTATTCCTCACACACTGAAGCACAAACATGTGCTCAGCTATGTTTACTACTAATCTTGTAATTTGGTAACATTACATGTGATAATAAATAATAATTATACCACACATACAACATCAGCCAGATGTTCAATGTTTCTGCTGTCACTCACCTTCCTCCTGCAGAGGCTGTAGCACCTTCTTTGTGAGGCACAAAGTTGTCTCTCCTGTTTAAGTCCATCACATGTGGAAGTGTCAAGTTCCCAGTTCATGAACTCTGAGCAATGTGTATCATTCACTGCCATGTTTATTAAAGCTTTTTTAAAATAGTATAGTAAAATGTTATAATATAACTCAGTTAGCTAGGGCACAGCCTTTTTATGCTAAGTTATAAAAAACTATTTCCAGTTTGTAGTGTGAACATGTAGGGGTAACGCATCGCCAGGACATTCATTGTTGACCTACTGTTAGCAAACATTAAATATAAAAGTCTAAAACACGACAATATAAACATTTTAACACATCAGACTGTAAACAAACGTGCAGGCAGTGAACATCGGACGGAAAAGAACGGTGCACCTTCCGGTTGACCCGGATGTGCTTCACTTGAATCCGACCGCTATTATTTCTCCTGCACGACTAGCAAGCTAGCAGCAGCGGCCAGGCTGAATGATCTAGAAGCTCAGTATTTAGTTCAATATCCACTTCCTCGTCGAGTTACCTTACATCTATAGCGGAGCGGAGTGCCAACATGTCCAGGAGACGACACAGCGACAGCGAGAATGAAGGTTAGTGAACGTTACATGTGTTTAGTAACTACTAGCTAATTCAGACGCTAGGCTAACGAGTGGTGGCCAAGGCCTATAGAAGGAGGATGGGACATGCGTCATCAATACGGCATAGCTCGCCGAAATTGAGCCAATCAAAACGCACGACCGCAGCTTGAGTTACACTGCGCATGCGTCATCCTACCACATCTTTAGACCTGTGACCTAACCTCCTTTCATTGTTCTTGGTGGTGGCTAGCTAACGTTAGCGTGTTTTTTGGTAAATCCTTTGCTTGATGCTCTCAACGCTCATGCTGACTGACTGATTAATTATTTTATTATCACAAGGTTTTAGTCTTCCAAAAAGTGCAAAACATTTAATATATGTTTGATATTTGGTTTCACAATCGCGATTGAAAGCGAGAAGATTGAGCAAACTGTAACGTTAGCTAGCTGCTGGGCTAGCTGCTGTTGTTAACCAGTGTGGTTGTTAAAGCGGGGGCGGCAACCAAGTGATGTTAAAACATGTACTGATGCTATGTTTTGTCCTGCATACGATTATCTGTGATCCATTGACACAGGGCTGATTAAAAGTGCACTCATTGATTAGCAGTAAAAGGGAAAATCCACCCTAAAACAGACTTCACTTTGTACTACTTTTGAACAGCAACAACGTTTGTTAACGTTTGGCTGCTATAGTAGTGTTCTATGATCAAAGTGTGCTTGTCCTCTGATCATAGTGTCCTTGTCCTATGATCATAGTGTCCTTGTCCTATGATCATAGTGTTCTATGATCATAGGACACTATGATCATAGTGTTCTTGACCTATGATCATAGTGTTCTTGTCCTATGATCATAGTCTCCTTGTCCTATGATCATAGTGTCCTATGATCATAGTGTTCGTGTCCTATGATCATAATATCCTATGATCATAGTGTCCTTGTCCGATGATCATAATGTCCTATGTCCCGAAGTAGTGGAAAGAGGTAATAGATCTCAGAGAAAGAGGAAGATTATTTCCCGTAATGTGGCTTAATAGCATATTCTTGTTAATAATACAGGGTTTGGTGAAGTACCACTGTAGTTAAAATAAACAATTTAAAACTGTGCTGTATACTATTGCATGCATTTCATGTGTTAATTCTGTTTTAGGGTGGATTTGTCCATCAAGGCTGCCCTTGAGTTATTCTCCCAGCTGATGTTTCTCATTCCTCTCACTCCCTCTCTGATTATTTTGTTACTCTTTTACTCTTCCAGGAGGTCAGGCACATAAAAGGAGGAGGACGTCGGAGCCCATTGAAATTGAAGACCGCCTGGAGTCACTGATATGTCGTGTGGGGGAGAAGGTAAAGAGTCAACTCTTGTAATTCTTGAACTAGCGGGACTGTGGATATACAGTACAAGCTGTTGTTATGATACGTACATGAAACAAAGCAGCGTTTACTGACCATTTTCACACCATTCTCAATCACCACTTAGATAAAGCACTTTGTTACTTTTTGATGGTGTTTTCTGCAATTCAATATATCGTAGTTCAGCAAAAACAAACTAAACTGCTTCATTTTTCCTTACAGAGTACATCGTCTCTGGAGAGCAACTTGGAGGGCCTCGCAGGCGTGTTGGAGGCTGACCTTCCAAACTACAAAAACAAAATCCTGCGCATTTTATGTTCTGTGTAAGTTCACACCAGTTCTTACCCCTTTACTGTTGAAATGATAACTGTTTGCGTGGTTGATTATTAATGAGTTATCTTTTATTCACAGCGCCCGCATCCTACCTGAGAAGCTGACTGTGTATACAACTTTAGTTGGCCTCCTGAACGCCAGGAACTACAACTTCGGGGGCGAGTTTGTGGAGGCCATGATCAGACAACTCAAGGAGACATTGAAAAACAACTTGTACCATGAAGCTGTGCACTTGGTAAGCACACTTCTTATTAGCACCTAAAGTTATGCTTACGTCACCTTTTTTTTAACATCATGTCTTCTTTTTTTAGGTGCGTTTTCTGTCTGACTTGGTCAACTGCCATGTGATTGCTGCTCCTTCAATGGTGGCCATGTTCGAAAACTTTGTCAGTGTTACTCAAGAGGAAGATGTACCACAGGTAGGTAGAAGGTTGCGGTGGAGTGATCACGCCATTTTGTTTACTACACTTAAGAAATAAAAGAATCAGTGAACTTTACTTATTAATTGTGAATCAAGTCATGGCACCAGTAAAGGATAGGGGGTGAACTGTAGGTTGAAAGAGTCAAAACAAAGGGCAACTACAATGATACTACAATGTTTTGAAGCTATTTTCATAACACAAATATGTTTACACCTCCTAACTCCTCCTAAAGTTTCACTACAGAGTTACAAATGTATAGTTAAACTCCTGATATTTAGAGTTTACTGCCAAAAGCATCTAACCAGTAAAACCAGCTCACTTCAAATTTGAGTGAAAAATGTTCAATGTCCTGGTTAATGTTTAGGTTGAAGTGAGGAGTATGTGATTTTTCTAAGCGGTCTTGTTTGCGTCCTCAGGTTCGGTCGGACTGGTTTGTGTACGTGGTGCTGTCCTGTCTGCCCTGGGTTGGTAAGGAGCTTTACGAGAAGAAGGATGTTGAGATGGACCGTCTTCTCAGCCAGATCGAAGGATACCTCAAGTAAGATGTCTGCTAGTTCTGTTTGTTATCATGCTCATATATCTCAGCTCTTGTCTGATAGCTATTTGCCCTTTTATTTTTTTTGCTGATATTCTTGTTATTTGTTATATCTATCGTCGCTTTCTTAATGTCACACTTCTATTTAATTTCTAGGGGGCGAGTAAAGACACACGTCCCCATGCTGCAGGTGTGGACAGCAGAGAAGCCCCACCCACAAGAGGAGGTGAGAGATGGATGGAAGAATCACTTCTATCACTTTCAGTGACATTGTAGAAGTTCAAGCTGATTGTAAACCTCACTTTACTTTGTTATATGTATCGTTATATACATTTATATTGGATGCAGACAGGCGACAGACAAACGGTTAATAAAGCAGCCGTGGTCGTTGTCGGCTGATTTCTTTCTTCTTGTAATTGAAAAAGACTTCACGGCCTTTGCTTGCCGTTTGTGTCAGTTTCTTAGGACACTGTTCAATTTTGACTCCCTGTCCTTTCCTCAGTACCTGGACTGCCTTTGGGCCCAGATTCAGAAGCTAAAGAAAGACCGCTGGCAGGAGCGCCACATCCTTCGTCCATACATCGCCTTCGACAGCGTGCTGTGCGAGGCCCTGCAACACAACCTGCCTCCGTTCACCCCACCGGGCCACATGCCTGACGGCCAGTACCCCATGCCTCGGATCGTCTTCCGCATGTTCGACTACACCGATGCCCCAGAGGTACATTACAGCTCGGCTTTGAAAAACAACATGTTACTGGTTTACCCTCTTGTTGTAAACATGAATTGATTTAGGTGTATAATCTATTGTACTACAAACTGTTGTCCTCTTTATCGTTAGGGTCCCGTTATGCCCGGCAGCCATTCTGTGGAGAGATATGTCATAGAAGAAAACCTGCACTGTATCATCAAGACTCACTGGAAAGAGAGGAAAACATGGTGGGAAACAGGAGTCGTCGTGTTTCTGTCTGAATATGCAACACCAACCGACTCAAATGTTTTAACGCTTCTGATTTTTTCTTTTTTACCTTTTAGTGCTGCCCAGTTACTTAGCTATCCAGGGAAAAATAAGATCCCGCTCAACTATCACATCGTGGAGGTACAGTTTTTTTTTTTTTTTTTTTTTTTTTAACAGGCTACATGCTGTGAAATAAGATACAAATTTTAAAGGCTGATTTAAAATATTTCTGTTTCTTTTTTCAGGTGATCTTTGGAGAACTCTTCCAGCTGCCAGCTGCGCCTCACATCGACGTCATGTACACCACGCTGCTTATTGAACTGTGCAAACTGCAGCCGGGATCGTTGCCACAAGTTGTATCCTTGATTATTTTGTGTCGCTGAAGTTTATATTATTTTCCAACAACCCCCGGTAACTTCTGAAATCTCTTCAGAACCTGATTTTAGGATTCATGGTGTCTGAGTGAAGTGTCTCAAGCTCGAGACAGTGTCAGTCATGGAGTGAATAAAATGTATAATGCAGTATTTATCACAGGATTATCTTGATGTTTATATATTAAGATGTTTACTAAAGTACTCAAAAACACATAATCAGAGGTTAAACATAATATTATTGAGCCCAATGTGTTTCTTATTTGTTTATGACTATAATGACATTAAACATGTTATATTTAGGAGTGGGGCTGCACGGTGGTGCCTTCTGTGTGGAGTTTGCATGTTCTCCCCGTGTTAGCGTGGGTTTTCTCCGGGTACTCTGGTTTCCTCCCACAGTCCAAAGACATGCAGGTTAGGTTAATTGTTGACTCTAAATTGCCCATAGGTGTGAATGTGAGTGCGAATGGTTGTCTGTCTCTATGTGTCGGCCCTGCGACGGACTGGCGACCTGTCCAGGGTGTACCCCGCCTTCGCCCAATGTCGGCTGGGATCGGCTCCAGCCCCCCCCGCGACCCCTAACGGGATAAGCGGTTGCAGATGAGAGAGAGATATTTAGGAGTTTTGAAGTACTCTGGTGTGAAACACAAAGAACAAGTATTTCTCCACTTTAAAAGAGACTTTTCCTGAACTCCTGCCTGTTAGCTGGCCCAAGCCACAGAGATGCTCTACATGA
>CAKAOI010048157.1:0-29312 GCA_916701655.1 Sebastiscus albofasciatus
GTTTGATTTCTACGATTTTGACCCCTTCAACAGATGATCCACTCAGCTTTACCTTTTCTTTTCCTCGCCACTAATGATTTAGATGTGAGGCCGTCTGAAGGTTTTGCACAGACCTGATCTGTACTCTCGTGATCCCACTTCACAAAGAGGTGGTATTAGAGTGGTGTTATTGAAGTATTCAGGTGTGTTACCGCTTTAAGCCATAGACAAACAGGCCCACACGCACCACCTGCAAGCTCACAGCTGCCTCTTGTAGCCTGTTGAACTTCAATAGAGAGTGAAAGCAAGCTGCAGCACACAGGGCCTGTACTGTAGTCGCCCTACAGCACTGTGCAGGGAGGACGGATATTAATTTCCCCCTTTATGCTCTCCCTCTTTTTCCTCTGTGTGTCTATGGATGTATTATCCCTTAATGCTTGTCTGTCTCTATCTGTCTGCCTGCTGGTCTCTGTCTGTGTCTGACGCTGATGTACAGTTTCAACTCATTTGACTGGCACGACATGGAGATCATCTGCTCCGCCATAAAACATAAACAGAGATAACACAGAATAAACAAGTGCAAAGAGACCTATTGTATCTTGTAATGACTATAAGTAAACGTAACATTTAGATCAAGTGAGAAAATACTATGTATAAGAGTCAGAGAAGTTAATAGTCAGACTTGTGGGTCACTGGTTCCATCCTTGTACCACCAGGAGCCCTGACCTCCAGTGGTGATGCCCAGTAGTCGACAGAGCGATTTCCAAGTGTGGATGTGTGAAAGCGAGTTAATGTTATTTCTCTTAATAACTGTAATGTAAAACCTTATTTCTAAAGTGACAAATTCATTAGTGAATCGTCAAAAAATGAATTGGTAACCATTTTGACAATCGATTAATCATTTAAAGGTACAGTGTGTAGGATTTGGCGACATCTAGTGGTGTGGTTGCAGATTGCAACCGACTGAGTACCCCTCCTCTCACTCCTTCCTTTCCAAGACTGCGGTAATGTGAGCCGGCGAGTGCAAAACCGTGGTGATGCCATTTGCCTCGCTCAGAGGCCATCCTTATCATAATAACACTACTTTAGGAGCGACAGAAGTCAGACGGTGGCTGGCGGTACCACGGTTTTGCACTCTGCTAATAGTTACACACTGTTCCTTTAATGTCATTCATCAAACATAAACTACAGAACTGGTTCCAGCTCCTCAAATGTGAAGATTTGCTGCTTTTCTTTGTGTTCTTAAGATAGTAAGCTGTATGTATTCAGGTTTTGAGCTACTGTTGGTCAGACAAAACAAACAATATGAATGTCAACTTGCAATCTGGGAAATTGTAATGAGCATTTGTCACTATTTTCTGACATGTTACAGACCAAAAGTTTTATTGATAGTCAAGAAAATGTGATCCTGAAAATAATTGTTATTCGTAACCATATTTTGAACCCCGACTTTCCCCTTCAATCTCCATTTTTATAGCTTTAAAGTTGATTTTTAACATTTTTCTACTTCAGTCTGGCAGTCTATTTATCTTTGGTGACTCTTAAAGAATTTAAAAAGAGGCTAAAATATGATTGCTGTGTGACGTAAAGATGCTCCAGATAATCTATCTTTCGCCCTCTCTGCTTCACTCTATCTGACAGTGGTTTGAATAAGGGGAAGGAAAGGCCTGCATGTCCAGACTGTTATCATAACTCTTCATCCTGTATCACTGCTGGGCTGGATCTGCCTCTTCACTGTGTTTACCACATTTTATGATCCGACCCCTGACCCCTTGCATGTACTTAATCGCCATGGAGACTCGAGGAGACCTCCCTGATGACTTTCCCAGGAATTCTGAGGAGCAGTTGCTGCTCTGATCTTAGATCAGCCCTTATCCTCCGAAGTAGCTCTGGTGACCGCTGGAGACAAAGTCACAAACTGAACTCAAAGCAGCTCTTCGGAGGTAAAGGCCACATACGTTGGTTCCCAGGATGGAAGTTAAGAACGACCAATAAAACCAAGCCAAGGGTCACAGATCTCGACATTATCACAACAACAGATGATAAATGTTGGGAAGTGGTGTTGGTTGATCTTCCCAATTGCCTACTACATGACACATTTATACATCCAGTGAATGCTGTATGGCAATACACGGAAGGAGCTACAGGCAGTGGATAAAATTTCACAACGTTTTAAAATGAACTTTTAAATTGTTTTCTGTTTGTGTTAAAAAAATATCACTTTTCTGTTTAAGTGCTCTGCATCTCCTCTGTTTTTGTATTTGTTAATGTGTAGTTTTACTAATTCAAGCACTTTACCTCATTGTATTGGCATGTTAGTAAGCCTCTAAATGCTTAAACATGCTAAATTCAGAGCATTAATAAAGCAGCAAACAACTATTTGCTATGTAAAGACATAGAGGAGTAATGTCTACCTGAGCAGGTGTGTGTGTTGTAATCTGAGCTTCTCTGTGCTTTGTTTACGTAGCCAGTCCGGCTACATGTGCATGTTAGTGCATGTGAGTCCCTGTGAGCTGCGTCCAACTGGCTACATACGGCGGTTACCGCTGATAACGCCATCCCGACACACGATGTCACTGTGGAAGCGTAACGCCCACCCTACAGTTCCCCTCCGAGGTAAACACTGGCAGCTCCGTCAGCACTGTTGCCGTTGTTTGCACTGTCGGCACCGTTACTTGCCGCTGGCTCAGCCGTCGCCACGTTGAGAGCCGTGTGGCGGCAATCCCTCAATCATAGAAAGGCACATGCTCTGAATTTGGAATTCAGCACCGTAAAACCTTGATTCGTGATAGTACATTATTTTGACTTCATCATGATTCTAACCTTTAATGGAGAAAAATACTGTGTGAGTTTGAACTGGTATGTCTATCCAGAGATTCTGGGATTTTAGAAACAAACTAAATGTCTCCTTTTACTAGAATTGTAGAGTTTAACTAGACGAACACCAGAAACTTGTCCCATTTAAATCTACTGGTATAGCCTGATATAGTATGTCTGTTGGAAATGATTTTACTGCAAGGAGCTGAAGAAATAAACATGCCAGCTTGCTATTTCTTATGAGACAGGACTGCTGGATGCTTTCGGCTGCGTGTGTGTGTAAGTGTGGTGTGTGTGCATGTCTTATCATGATTCTCCCCTATGTCCCCCCAACACCTTGACAGAGCCCAGCTGCTTGCAAGTGCTGATACAGAGGCTCTTAGACCTCACACACCGCCGCTCACCTCAGAAATGTGGATTAGTACAAAGGTGTGTGTTTTTATTCATTCTATTTTTCCAATAACAAGTGCCGTCTGTCAGTCCAAATTCTGATCTTTAAGCTTAACAGGATCCAAACAGATTCAGTAGTCTAAAAGTATTTACTTTGAACTATGATACTCCTGATTTATACAGAAGAATTTATGTTATTGATATTTTTCTTTCTCCTATTATCACAATTATATTGCTCTAACATCCCATTAAGAACACAGGCGATATAGTTTTCCTTTTAAGCATATTTATTTATGTTTTATGGTTTTGCAGTCACCATGTAAAATGTGATCTTCTTTAACCTCTCAGCATTTTCTGTCACTCTCCTCCTCAGCTGGCATGACAGGAGTTAAAGCACTTGTCCTCCTCCTCCTCCTCCTCCCTCTGCTCCACAGTTAAACACCATGAGGTGTAAATTTGGTGACTTTTTAGGAAATCTAGCAGCTTCAAACCAAAAATGTAGTTGAAATATGATCATTTATATCTATTTTTAATGGATTTATTATGAGTTTACTTTATAACAGGCCTACTTTGTGTATTGGCCCGCTGTAAAAAAAAAAAAATCAATCTCAACAAATAATTTAAGCCTTTTTTATAACTAAATTTGATGAAAATATGTCATACAATGTTTTTTGACAGAGCTTTACTGTCATTCTACTATCCTGACACTTGTTTCTAGTAAAAAAAAAAAAAAAAAATCCTGAAACAAGTGTGGCCTGAAGTGCAATAATACATTCTAGTAAAGTAATTTGCTATTTTAACCCCCTTAACATAACTGACTGTCATTGTTATGTTAAGGGAAAAAAAATATATTAAAAAATACCAATGTCAACAAATAATTTAAGCTTTTTTATAAGTAAATTTGATGAAAACATGTCATACAATGTTTTTTCACACAGTCATTTTACTATCCTGACACTTGTTTCTAGTAAAAAAAAATCCTGAAACAAGTATGGCCTGGACAAGTGCAATAATACATTCTAGTAGAGTAATTTGCCATTTTTAACCCCCTTAACATAACTGACTCATTGTTTGAGTTTCCTTTCCATCCGTCTAATCATTACCTTGTAGGAGTGATGATAGTGCCAGGACATGTCGTCTTCCTCTGACGCATAATCCACC
This sequence comes from Sebastiscus albofasciatus, assembly GCA_916701655.1. Taxonomy (NCBI): domain Eukaryota; kingdom Metazoa; phylum Chordata; class Actinopteri; order Perciformes; family Sebastidae; genus Sebastiscus; species Sebastiscus albofasciatus. The sequence continues at coordinate 4,348 of CAKAOI010048157.1, forward strand.
AGCACTTTACTCTTGCTTTTCTTGAACATATCTCCACTTGTCGCTGAAACAAGCCGTCTTGAAGTTGCCTTTTTTGGCTAAAAGTCTAAAGTTCACCAGCTGAACTGTGTTTGCTCCTGTTTTCTCCGTTTTTTTCTCGCAGCGACGCACGAAACGCTCTTTTGGTTATTTCTCTCCAGCAGCAGATCAAATCCAGGAGGCGTTCTCTCTGAAAAACAGCTTATTCATTCATAGAAGTGCCAGGAACTGCAAGGATCCAGCTTTTTCTTTTTCTTTTTTCTTTTTTTTTTTATGAAGCTCACTATTTCGTAAGTGTTTGGTGCGTATTTACGCAGACTCGACCACCTGGACCTAAAACACGTCGCTCCTCCCATCCCATAGTCTCCATGGTAGTAGCAGGAACGGGTCATACAGTACGTCTCATCTCTGGCCAATACAAGCATCGAGCTGAACATTCATGCAAAAATAATGTCACTTTTTTATATTCTGGATGACTGGGAAAACTGAAAAAAAGATATTTGGACGCTGTTGTCTGACACAAGGGAGTCACATTTTATAAACAGTTTATAAATCAGTTTTTTATTTGAATTAAATTATATACTCTACTATTCTATTCTATTCTACTGAGAACTATGAGGACTTTAAGAACTTTAAACACGCACTATCTACAACCATCTTGGACTCTAACCACTGGTGCACTTTACACTTACTTTACACTATACATCCTATAAACCACTGTATAGACTGCACATATGTACATATTACATTTATTCATTGACGGACTGTACACACTATGTTCACCCATTCACTCTTTTATATCTCTATTATTGTTTTTATAATTTTTGTATACCTTTACCTCTCCTGTGTTTCTCTCTGTTGGCTGATGTTGCTGCTTTGACACCTGAATTTCCCTCCGGGGATTAATAAAGGTTCATCTTATCTTACTCACCTGGGTATGAAGTACTCAGAACCTGTACATGAGTACGAGCAGCACTAAAACAATATGCTATTTAAATAGTCTCATATGAGTAGAAACATTGTCAGAAGAAATGATCAAAATCAACAATAAATGTACTTAAATGCAGCAGAATCTCGCCTGTCAATGGAAAAGTATTAGATATTAGTGGATTATTATTAGCTATGTATAAACATGGTGGAGCTATTTTACCCACCTTCAACAATTCATCATATTTTATAGGATTTTCATGTAAAATCTTTCTTTACCAAATTTGTTTGTAAAATGTTCAACTACACACAAATGTCCAGCTAGTTACTTTACAAGTATCGATATATAGACAAGTTAACCATACATCGAGAGAAACTGAACCCGTACAACAACAAAAAAGACTTTTTAAAAAACGTACGTAGGTCATCCAGTAATAATCAAAGACAAAAACAAAATTCACATGATGATAGTAAAAAACATTCAAGTAAAATCTTAATCTGCAAAGTAGCTTTCATATGAATGAAATAAAAAGTACAGTAGTTCACTCTAAAATGTTATGGTATAGAAGTATAGAATAGTAATGGGAATACTAAAGTAAACCAGAAAGTAAAGTATACTTATTACTGATATATATTTTGTGGCCTAAATATGTAAATATATATTAGTAATTGTCTCGCCATAGTCCCTCCCATTAGTCTATTTCTGATCAGTTTTACCAAAGTGGGATCTGTTACACCAGGAACAATTAAGAGGAAATCGAGGCACTAATTATTATTATTTATTTTATTTATTTTATTTATTTTATTTATTTTATTTATTTATTTTAATCAGAAATACAGAAAGACACACAGACACCACATGAAAAAAAAAGAAACTTGGAATCTAGGTATTTTTATTATTATTGAGCCATTACAGTCAAACAATGTGTGGAAGTATTAAGATGAGTTATTTTGGTCAAAGGTCTTTCCTCTCTCTCTCTCTCTCTCTCTCTCTCTCTCTCTCTCTCTCCCAAATCCTTTCAGCGTTTAGGGACTAACTCATCCTTCATTCAGTTCTTGGAGTCCTTGACATGAAAACAACTGGATGGTTTGTTTTAATCTCATCTTGTTTTGTGAAGGCCGATCTCATATTTACTGTAGACAAACCCAAAGCTCTGTATTACAGTAATGTCTGTGAGTATAATGCAAACAGAAGACAGGACTTTTTCAAAGTGGTGGTTCACTAAGAATGAAATATTTCTCTCTCTCTCTAAGACCTCTGACGCAGGGGAAACAAATGACACATTATGCTGGTGGGCCGACCTCTTAAAATAGCCACAGTTTAGCTCCGGGTAAGACCACTCACCTGATTCAAAGGTTCTTAAATTCCCATTTTAAATCTCCACATTATACAGTAAAGCCAGCGGGGAATGTGGATTGTTAGATGTGTAAGAACTTAGAGGGAAAAAACAAAAGAAACACACAGACTCTATTTTTGAGAATTTGATTTTCTGCCCAGAAAAGGTTTAGAGACGGTGTTTTGTTTTTAGTCATACTGTACAAAGTGTTATGCAATGTTGCACTCAGTGTGTGTAATCAAAATCTCTCCTTAAAACTTGGCTCTAAAGCACTGTTTCACTTTGGGATGTTACTTTGTGTGTTCTTGTACAGTAGTGCACATAATGAAGTGCTTGTATATGGTTTGGTGTCAGCTCTTCATCAGCACCTGCTGACACAAGCCATGACTGGCTGTTAGGACGTGTCCGTCATGTGTCAAGAGGCAGGTCAGTGACCTTTGACCTCTGAGGTCATCAGTGGGTCAACTGTCCATTTGACAGGGCTATGTATTCCCACAGTATCTCTACAGTGGTTATTTACAGTCCTTAATCAATCCTCTTGATTGTCTTTCCCCTACTATGATTGTTTTTTACAAATTAGAAACCCCTCACGTTATTGGAACCTATAGATCTGGGAGGACAGACTAATATCCTTCATACTGCGTTAGGAGGATGAATTATCTGCTAGATACTGTATATACTATGTATATCTGTACCGTATTTGCAATCTTTTTCAGAATACAGAGGGGAATAGACCATTTCACAGTTGTAAATGTTCCAAATGTGTCCCAGTTTAATTTCTTTTGGCAGTGTATGTGAACGACATGCAATGAAAGGAAGTAAACATGGACCCAAGCTGTTGTTTAGCAATGCAACTGTGTTGAAACAGTCTGTACCAACAAGCCAAAGCAACTACTCTGGAGCCCCAAGACTCCAGGTTTACAGTGTGGACATTAGTTTGTTGTAATTTAATGAATTGTTGAATACTGTATGCACCACTCATTTATATTATATACTAAACTGACTGAGACCTTTAGGCAGCACCTGAATTATTACCTAATTTAAAGGCCCCATTTTGTAGAGAGGCCTTAGTTAAAAGTTTAGTTTAAAGGCCTTTATTGTTTCTACGGCTGCAACTAACGATTATTTTCATTGTTGATTAATCTGTTGATTTTTTTTCTCGGTTAATCGATTAGTTGTTTGGTCTATAAAATGTCAGAAAATGGTGAAAACTCTCGATCAGTGTTTCCCAAAGCCCAAGATGACGTCCTCAAATGTTTTGTTTTGTCCACCAGTCAAAGATATTCAGTTTACTGTCATAGAGGAGTAAAGAAACCAGAAAATATTCACATTTAAGAAGCTGGAATCTTTTTTTTTCTCAACAAATTACTCAAACTGTTTAATTGATTATCAAAATAGTTGCCGATTAATTTAATAGTTGACAGCTAATTGTTTAATTGTTGCAGCTCTAATTGTTTCAATATATACTGTGCTTACATGGTGCATTTTACTAAATAAAATTGTGCGTATTAGTAGCATTGAAGCATTATATGGGCTAAACATTTAAAAAATGGTTTATAACACACTATATGCACACTAAATGTTTATTACTGTACAGTATTTGTCAACAATTATAACTTCACTTATAACTCCTAAATATGAAGACATATTTTTATCATTACATCTGTGTGTTTCCTGTGTTGTCATTCATTATTTGTTTGTACATAAGCCCATACACAAGGAGTTTTAGTTGTTGATAAAGACATTAATAAACAGTTACAACCACATTATAGTGTGTTACAAACCATTTATTAATGTTTATATGCTGCTTATAAATGCTAAATAGAGGGAAAGTGTTTCCGTTACCACAAAGTCACCCACTAAAGGGTCAATAAGGGCCCACATCTCATTTCTGCCCTGGGGCCCCTCTAGTGGGTTAATCCAGCCTTGTTGCAGCATGTCATGATGTACTGTATGTGTATTATTAAGGAGCATATGAGTCACTCCTACGTCAGCTGTTCTAATCATTGAGACAGCAGATCAGATCTGACAGGGTCACAAAGTCATGGTGGGACACAGTTGGGATTATCCAACATGCATGAACACAGATGTACTGTACAGCTTAAACTGAGCATGAAGAATGTCTGGGACAGTGTGTATGACTTCTTAATTTCTTAATTGCGTCAGTGAAGCATTAAAGTTCCTGATCACAGCTTCTTATTATTTTAAAGTGGCTATAATCACTGTTTCATATTAACAATGGGACACACAGATAATTATTAACTGACTCTGGGGCTCCCCTCAGCTCTACAGAGCTTCATAGTGACTTTAAACTCATCGTTTTGGTTTTACGGCCCACAACTTTTCTGTTTTGGTTCACTCTCACCGCTGTCATCGGCCGTAAAGCTCCAAAGAACTACTGTACACCTGCACCAAACGGCTGACAGACACAGCTAACGACTAGCTGGTGAACATAGTGGAGCATTTAGAAGATAAAGAACCAGATATTTCTCTCAGGAGTTGGTGGAGACCAAAAACAGAGCAAAAAGAGAGTAAATATTGGACTTACATTCACCGGGTGGACACAAATATGACTCTAAATCCGTGTGTTACTCCGTAGCTGCTGGACGTATAAATAAGCAACTGTTTGCTTACGCGCTCACTATATCAACCTTAAAGTGTATATGGTCAGTGTTGTGTTCACGACTTGTTCCCGCTGCACCAAAGTGGCCAAAAATCAGTTTTTGCAGGTTTAATTAAACAAAAGTGACACCGCTTTAAAAAAAAATAATGCAAAGTGTCCTCATTTTTAGAGTTATTATGTTACAGATTTCCTGATATTATTAGCAAATCAAAACTGAAGGCAACACTGATGTCTTATCCGGTTACATAACTAAGTATACCACACTTTGTATTTACAGTCCATCAATATGTTGACTTAACAGCCCTCAGCGAATGGAGGGAGCCAGCTGAGATTAACCATGACTCAACAACTATCTGACCAGATTCACAGGTCACGGGGTTCTCCTGCACAAACCCACGAGACCACATCAAAACTTGTTAGCCAAGAGCAGAGATTAAAGCTTTAATTATGTTCACGGGCCGACTCTCAAAGATGCTCCTCAGAGACTCTCTACTGAGTGTAGCTTTAATGAACCGTTGCTATCTGAACAGTGATGTACAGAATGGAAATTACTGTGTTTGAGGCGTGCATGCTCATTTTCTTAAAGAGTTTGATTTGTGAGCACTGTAGAATATTTTGTATGTAATTTCAGGTTTTAAATCTACATTAAGATAAGGCGAGAAAGCTCAGACTGAGAACAAGTAGATCATTAGTGGGAGAAAGCTTGTTTCAACAGGAGACATTGATCTGCAATTATAGATTGCTCTTAAACACGTTTGAACAAGGAATTATTAGAGGTTGAATTCTTCAATTACAAGCCAAAGAATCACTATACTTTTCCCCTTTTAACTGTACTTCCTGCTCAAACCCTTAAAACTAAATTTTTGTTTTGTTTTAAATGGTTCTGGGTGAATTAAAAAATGCTCATCCTTCTCTCTTTTCTTGCTAACAATGGCCCTGCCTGTCGTCAATGACCAGCTCATTAAACTTCAGCTTTCTGTCGGAAAAGGGACCGAGGGAAACAGAATGTGAGAGCAAAAGTCTTTGCCAGAAAAGGTCAAAGGTCAGAGACAGAAACGATGGGGGTGAGGTGGTGGAAAAGTAGATCATCTTGGGGGGTGTTGAGGCTGTAGAACAGGTAGTCTGAGTGTCGGACACCTGTGAATTTGAAATGCTGAGTCATTAGTGCAGCTTTAGCACAGGAACTAGGAAAGTACGTGCTCTTTCATGTTGAGCTTTGAAGTAACTTTGGATATATTTCCATTGGTCCTTCAGGCGATCATGCATAAGAGTTATATGTCTTTTATTTATGCATCTGTGGATAAACTTTTCAGGTATTTGTAACGAGCTCAGCTCCAGTATTATACTTGGAAGAGGACATTTTTAAAAAAAGATTTACTTGCAATTGGCTCCTTAAGTCCGTTCACAACAAGGGCATTTTCAGTCACACCTCATCAGTTCTGCACAGCAGGCCTGAAATAGATCGGATGTGTCTTGGCATACACACCTCCGTGTGTTTGGTAACAAGCTGCCAGGTAACATCACGCATCCACACAGCTGCTGTTTCCTCTGTCAGAATAACCTAATGTTTCTAGGTTATATGCATGTATCTGATAATATAGTTTGTTTTGTGTTTGTGTGTGCATGACGGCACGGACGGGGACAGAAAAAAATAATGAGCTCCTGAACACGAGAGGTGTTTTAATGAGCTCAAGGTAGAGAACGCATTTAAATCAAAGCTAAGCTTATCCGCTGTTTAAGAAGAGCCATTTAAAGGGAAGAGGAATGTGCCGTGTCACCGCGGACACGCACACCAACAGACAAATCCACCAGGCTGAAAAAGGAATTGTGCTTTATCATGCCAGATCATGTGTGCACAAGTGTGTTTATGTTTGTGTGTAGATAAAGGGAGAAATAATGATGTTGAATGAAAATTCATTTTAATTTCTGTGTCTTGACAAGAGTAATAACAGGTACTTTTACTTGAATTAAAATGACTCAAGTAGAAGTAAGATAACTCATTTTGAGTATCTACTAATCAAGATACACAGAAACAAGTTGTGAACATAACATTGACATATCATCATCTTTTAAGACCCTGACACACCAAGCCGACGGTCAGCTGTCGGACAGTTTGGTCCCGTCAGTCAGCGTCCGTCAGCCTAGTTTTTGTGGTTTGTCCCGCACCGTCAGCTCTAGTCTGTCCATTTTTTCGGCTAATTCAGCATGTTGAATCTTTGCGGTGTGTTCAAGTGCAACTTTTTAGCCAAGACATAGGCGATGTGAGGCGACTCCATGGTCCGCCTTCGTCGCCGCTAGCTCTTTGAGGTCGGGTTGGTGTGTCTATGCCTTTAAGTTGGTATGGTAAACTTGTTAGCAAACAGTTGCTTATTCACACATTTCACAGTTACAGAGCAACATTATCATCCATTTTGAGTTGTGTTTGTGTTCACGTGATTAATGTAAGTCCAATATCCACCATCTTAGCTCTGTTTTTGGTCTCTACCAACTCCTGAGAGAAGTCTCTGGCTCTTTAACAGCTAGCTGCTCCACTATGTTCACCAGCTAGTCACTAACTGGGTCTGTCTGCTGTTTGGTGTACGGCGGGTTTATCGGAGCTTTTACACTGAAAACAGCTGCCTGCTGCGGCTGAAAATGAGCTATGAGAGTGGTGAGAGTAAACCGAAACTGAAAAGTTCTATATTTGAGTGCTCCTTAAAGCCGAGAGCAGCTGCAGATTCAGGTGATAATTCTCCATAGATTCAGGCATGAGACCCATTTCACATTGTCATATTCATTTCACATTGTCATTTGATTCATTGTTATTACAAAAATATTCATTATAGCTGTAGTATAATCTTTTTGAAGACCTTTCTGTGACAATTACTTTGTCTCATATGGCCACACACTGTAGCATCCTGACTGTAAATATTACAGTATAGACACCTCATTGTTCCTTTACAAGAAAACTTTCTCATAGATTACTGTACCCTATGAGGTAACCTTATGTTGCTTCTATATATATATGTCGTCCTTGTCTGCAATGTCGTTTTATATGTATAAATGTCTCTACTTTGCCAGGGACAACAGATGAAAAACAGCCTTTTGGCTAATTCTGGCATTTTTTATACCATGTGTATTTTTTAATTTGCACTTTCGATTCTCAAATAAACTAAAAAAAACTAAAAAAAGGTGGTTCAGGGCAAATTTAAATTAATTCACCATTCATCAAAAATTCATCATCAGTACTGTCGACCACTGTCATTCTTGCCCTGTTATATGTAGATGAATACGATACCCCGTCAAAATATGACTTAGAAATAAGATCAAGTAATGAAGAACATGAGAAAGCTGCAAACATAAGAGGAATTGTTACAAGTTACTTAATGCCATGATGAGCTACTCTGTCTCTGAAATGCTGTAAACAGACATATTATATGACTCCTAAGACAAGTCCCCTCTATAAGGAGGTCAAAGGTCAAGATCTGCAACAGAAGAGCCAGCCTCGGAGCTGATAGGGATTCAGTGTCTTGCTCGAGGACACTTCACCGAGGATACTTGCCAACATTGGGGCTTGAACTTGCAACTTCACTGCCATTAAGAAAGTGCTCTCTGACACGGGGCACAATGCTTGTTTTTCTATGTTAACAGCATGGCCTGCAGCTGCTCTGTCACCCTTTAACTTTGGCTGCTGTGCAGCAATGTGTAATGGAGTTATTGTCTTTTTTTTACTTGTAAAGACTTTGCACAACCTACCCGCTGAAGACAGGGTCGGGGGTTGAAATGCATTTCTTCTTTATTGTTTTCTGATTCACCTGAGGCAAGAGAGGTACAGCTGTACATCCTACAGAGATATATCCAGCTACTCTTGGTATTTGCTCTCATTTGATACAGGTATGATACTGTAAGACCAGAATCTAAGAGACATAACACCAACAACTCCTCTAGGGACTCATACACTGCATGAAAAAATATGGACACACACACACACACACACACACACACACACACACACAAGCAGTAGTGAGCCTTTAAATGTTTAAAAGACCTTGTGGATATGTCCCTCACTCGTTCTCATCCATCTCTTCGGTAGCAAAGACATTCAGCTCTTTGTTGTTGGCCGTAAGAGACGGTAACAAGAGCCTCCTGAGGAGAAGCCACTGAAACAGACACACAATGGACCTCTCTGTGTGTGTGCGTGCGTGTGTGTGCGTGCGTGTGTGTGTGTGTGTGTGTGTGTGAACTTGGAGAGAGTGCTGCAGAGTAAGAAATTGTGTCCGTCTGTCCCTGACTCCTGACTCCTCTCCTCCCTGAGGCCGGGGAACCTGAGAGAAAGCCCAGACGAACAGATGCACAAAAGGCTTCTGACAACCACAGTGATGTTTGTAATGTTCCCAACTAGTGGTCGAACCCGTGTTAATCACTCTATAGGTGTCGGGAGCTCCCGGTATATTTCCACACATTTTCTCCGTAAAGCTAAACTCTAAGCTCCCAGAGTTAAATCCAGAGTGGCACAACTGTAACCCAGACTGGCTCCTACTGGGATAGATTTGGGCTTGTTTCCAAAGCAGCTTAGATCTATAACTGGGTCAGACCTCTGAGTCTTAGCCTTGAACATGACGAGCTAACAGCTAACTAACAACACCGGAGATGACTGTCTGACGGGCAGATCAACTTGTTGAGAGAGGGTGAATCAGCAAGAAACTACTTGATTGATTTCCAGGTGTAGAGTAACAAACCACAAACCTCACAAGTGAGACAAATGAAAAAAACCTGTTTCTGTATCACTGGATCTCTTAGACTAATGTTGAGGCATAAAGTTGCCCAAAACGTGCATCAAAACAGTGTTGAAGTGTGTCATGGTGAGGCCAGGGTTGTTTTTCTTTGAGGTTATCTTAAATAAGGACAATCAGTTAAGTGGGAAATTACTTTGGCTGTCTCCTCTTTGGGTTTAAAAACTGATAGTTGACTATAATGGTATATAGGATGATTTGTTATCCGTTTTAACCAAAGTTTGCGTTGCTTTTAAATTCTAAATCATGTTGAAGTGACCATTCACAGACTAAGCTGGTTTGAAGTGGAGTTTTAGATTAATAAAATATCACGCTGGTTTCCAAAAAATATTCAGTTCACTAATCACTAAATTCACTAAATGCCAAAGCTTAGGGGTTAGTCGGTTCATTTCCATCAGTCACATATACTCTACATTACGTCCATGTGCACACCCTGATGGATAATAGAGAACAAAGCTCACAGATTTGTTGCCTCAGTGAGAGAATGGCTGAAAATCTATGCTGACATCTAGAGCACGAAGGAAGTATTCGTCTTTTGTCTTCACAGTGTTTGTCCTCAGAAAGTCACAGGAGACACCAGTTGTTTACAATCTTTTTTGATTTATTGTTGCATACATTACAGTGATTAAATAATGAAAAATAATGCAATTTCAAAAGTGCTTTGTTACGCATTTGTAATGCTTCACGTCACTAACGCAATTCTAAAAAACAAACACGAAAAAACTTGTTTTGCTGTGAATGTGTTGAGACAAACTAAGAAATGAAATGCATCATTAAAAATGTATCTGAGTTTAACTCATTACGCAACTAACATGAAATACACAACTGCAAAATATACAATACCTGTATACTGTATATATACAACACCTATGCAAATCATTTGTATAACGAATAATATGAAAACACAGCTATGTCTTTTGTGAGATCAAATTTACCTGTAACTAATTCACAGCACAAACTCAAACACAAACTGATTAGGATAAATAAACACAATTTTAAGGTAGATTTCAATACCAACTCAGATATGATTATCGAGACATCTTATGTCTTTGTACTATGATGATGAAATTAACTGTCAACAAACCTAACAAACAAGTGAAACAAGCAAAACTGGCTGTGCAGCAACAACGATAAAAACACCACTACAACAATATCACAAGTCTATTTGAATTCCTGTGTTCATTTAGAATCCCAATCACAAGCTTAAATAACATAAATAACACACACTTCTTGTTTTGTCACACTCTTACGTGTCTCCAATTCCAGGGTTAGTGACCCCTCTCTCATATGTAAGTATAAGCTGGTCTAAAAAAGACATGTATCGTCGTAAGAGGATCTGTGAGGGATCACTGTATCACTGTACACACCTTGTGACCTGTTAACATGTTAATCTTTTGTTAAACACACAATCATCTTTACAATCGCATTAAAACGTCGGTGGTACATTCATATGCCGTCAAAGTTTTCCACTACAAAGCATTGTGCACAAGAGATATACAGCCAAAAAAAGTCTACCTACGTTAAGAGACCGTAGCGGTCATTCATCTACATTCATGTTGTCTGACAGTGGTGTGCAACTGGGAGACATCCGGGTGGATTCACATGCTGGTTCAGGTGGTATCCAGGGTGGCTGTCCTGGTTCCTCTGCCTGACAACAACATTGTCAATCCAGCTAGATGTCACCCAGTCCAGCTCACAACACAGGCTGGTAGCACCCAATGTCATGTTCTACTAATCTCATTCAGGATCAAAGTGATATGATTATATACAAGATATGTACACAAAAAAAAGTGCAAAAGCAGCATTGTTCACACATTAAATGGTCACACAGTTCTTATGTTTCTGTTTGTATTTTCTCTGTGCATTTTTTAGGAGTTGAGCCAAACAGATTGAGAGCATTTCCTCACTTATTCCTCTGGTATTTTGTCAGGAGAGAGACCAAAACTCATACTGTCAACTCCAGAATCAAGAGTGAAATCAGACTAAAATATAAAATGCCTCGATTCTCTGAGCTGAAGCTGCTTCTGATTTGACGTTTTTCCCAAGAAATCCAAACAGAGCAGACATGTCTAGACGTCACAACACTGGCTGTCCTCTGAGAGAAGAGGGACCTGGGAGCTCTCTGTGTGTTACATCATGGAAATTGCCAAAATGCCAGAGGAAAAAAGTAATGGTGATTAAAAGACTGTGGGATTTGGGAAGAGATTCAGCTCTTTAAACACCATTGATGTGTTTAAAAATAATAATTTTAAGGGTAAATTCTGACTGAATACTCTCACGATAAGGCACGGGACACGGGGAGGGATTGTGGTTCAAGGATAACGTCAACCAGGGTCATCGGAAACATCAAAAGCTGCCCTTCTGTTCCCCTGCATATATTACTCACAAGGAAAATAAACCGCACTTTGCTTAAAAGGATGGGTAGTTTTAAATAAGGAGGAGTTCTTTCTACTTTTTGCTGCACAAACAGAGCCTTAAGGCAACAATCTTTTCATCTCAAACACTACAAAATCACAATGAAATCCAGAACAAGGATGACACTGAACTTGAACCACACAGAGGGGATTATTAGTAATGATGCACAGAAAAAAACAAAACAGAAACATAAAACCTGGTAGCATCACTTCCTTCAGTCTTATTGGTCTTTCCATGTTGCTGTTAAAGGAATAGTTTGACATTTTGGGAAATACACGTATTTGCTTTCTTGATAAGATTGATAAATAAGTCTCCTATTTGCTGTTTTAAAAGGCATTAACTACAACCACTAACTTCATGGAGTCCCTACTGGTTGCCTCGGAGCCAAGAAACTGTCCGCATAAGCATATTTCCCAAAATGTCGAACTTTAACTTTAAGCAAAAGATGTGTTTTTGTGCATGTGTTATGCCCCCGTTCTCCATCCGTCTCATCTAAAGAGGTGACTCGCCGGCTTGTAGTTCAGTGTGAGTTGGCGGGAGCTGTAGCCGGACATGCCGATCCCCATGAAACCCAGCAGGATGGCCATGCGTGGCATCACAGGGCCCTCCCGGCTCTGCAGCACAGTCTGGGCTGCCTGAGTCTGAAAGAGAGAGCAGGGGTCACCACCCATGTAACCACGACAACCACCTCCACCTCCACCGGGCACGATCATCGCCAGGGACGATGACGACCAAGGCAGCGTGCCAGCAGCAACCTTCCTCCTGGCTCTGGCTGCGGTACAGTCCTTAAAGAGGTGACCCTGGTCAGACACCTGCTTCATCCCAGCGAGGGTCTTACCATACGGGAAGAGTCGCACTAGAGTCTCCATTTTCAATACATATTCAACCTCATACAGTCATCATTGCCCGTGGCTGCAGGTTTGGAGACATCTCAGACATTTGAGCCAATCCAAGACATGTCCTAAAGTCAGATATAGATTCAGTTATTTTCTTAGCTCATCACTGTTATGTTGTCCAGTGAAAACCGTGGGTCTCCAAATTTGGTGATTTTGAATTTTTCAGATAAACTTTAAGGATTAAGTGTTCTTTAAAGGATAAATAAACATAAAATAATCTGAAAATGCATTGCTACAAAGCTGAAAATATGGATGTTAGCCATAGCTCATGAAAAGTTGACACAACAGGTACAAATGACCTATTTCATCAACGAGCGAGAATAATCTAACTCAAACTCTGATGAGCTGAGACACAGATAATGAGGTTTGACACTGTCCTTTTTCAAAACAAGCCACACATTAGTTTTCTAAATACAGTTGCAGATCTCTGAAATACCCAGCACGGTGATTGGGAACAAGGATCTCATGCTATTCCTCTGGAGATCCAATTAGAGGGCATTTACTTGACCCAGGGGAGCTAAGGCATCTCTGATTCAAATCCATTCAAAGACAGGCAGCTGTAATCCTCTATTCTAAATCTCACACACACATACATGCACACAAATGGGCACTTTGTGTACAATGATGAGTCGGTGGCATCAATTTAAAATGAGCTTTGAAGTGACAATTCAATACAAATCTCATTTCTGTTTATGTTGACCTTTTTCTTCAGGTATGAATAAGATGTTTTAATCTATTTAATGCATACCAAAGGCAGCATCAAGAGAAAGTTTGTTTTCCTACAATGCAACACCAACTCCTCACTGAAGCAGTGTAGACGGGAAATGTGCAGGGCCGAGGCTCTAGAGCTCAACAGTTGTTTGCTTTTAGAGGCTCTAGTGGAATTTGCTCCACTGTTGCGCCACTGCAGATGTCCCTCGATGTCCAAGACTAATCATCAATCTATCTAAAGAAGAAAATCGCCCTGAAGCATCGTACGCACCTGGAGGTATCTTATATATCCAGGGGTCAGTCGAGGGATGCGAAAAAACATTGTTGTTCTCTCCAGCGCTTCACAGCTGAGACCACAAGAGACCCCTCTGCAACCAGCCCTCAGGACTTTCTGCTAGGCAACTTTATCACCGTGAAGCCCTCTGTGTGTCTCTCCGGCCTCGGTCGTTTCCTCCAGGCCGAGTGCGGCAGCAGCAGCAGCTCTCCCCTGTGTCCACAAACACACTCCTCACTCCCTTACTCAGATACACACCTCTACTGCACTGTGATGATCTCTCTTGAGGCAGGCCAGTCCCTATAGGTAGTATATAAAGCCTTCATTGCGTAAGCTGGTCACATGGTGTTGGACTGTTTGTGTGTGTCTTCGTGTGCATGTGCATTTGTGTCAGAGGAGGATTAGCAGAGCAACTGGTGTTGGATTAATATACCTGTAAAAGATGTTCTAAGTCCATTGGCCACCAATTATGTAGGGAAGAAGCACACAACCCCATCAACGGATGACAAAGCAACGCCGCAATGACGTCAGCCGGGGTCACTGAGAGCCAGTTTAACAATTAGGTACAAGTATAATGCAAATCGCTTTGCAACAAAGGATGCTGGCGCGAGTGTTTAGAGGTATAACCAAAGCAATATTCTGTCTACGTATATGAAACATACTTTTACAATATAATCAATCCATACATTTTCTATTCCTCCTCTTGGTCTTGGCTGCAGCCTATCCCAGCATGCATTGCATAAAAAACATCCTAGACAGGCCGCGACTTCATCATTCACTCACATTCACATCTATGGACACTTTAGAGCCTCCAAATTACCTGATTTTACTGTATTATTTGTATTAATATTCACTATTGTATTTATCTTTTGTATAGCCAGATGGCTTTCATAGATATTTATAGATATATAGATTTCTTTTATATTCATCTCTTTTTCAATGACTGTTCTTAAAGATGCATCAGAAAACAACAAGCAGTTCATTTAAAAAACAATTTACACTAAATTATTTTAATAATCTTAAATGATCTCAAAACAATGAAGCAATGTCACTTAATGAAGTGGTGAAGCAAAATGAATAGGCATATGCTTTATAGGGCTGGCCTCGACCAATTCATGCAATTTTGTTGACTAATCGATTAAATCAATTGATTTAATCTGTGAAATCTGAGTTTCTCCTCAAAGAATCACAAAAAAGCACCACTTTAGATCTTGTGTTTATCAGAGATGTGCTCACACGTTTCTTGTAAATAAGTCATTCGGCATGAAATAAAGCATAAAAAACAACTAAAAGAAATCTTAGTCAACTAATCAACTGAGGGCAGCCCTAGTGTTTGTCAACAGAATTTGTGTTACAATTAAAAAGACAAAGTAAAAATGTGTAAATGAAGCCATCTGCAGTGTCTTTAAGAAGTCAGATCTGCCTTCTAACATATATTACATTACTTTTGCTCAGTATTCTGAAATGTGTCAAAGAATTACTGTCTTGAGTGAGAACTTGAGCTTGAGTGCTTCCTCTAGTCATGTCTCTGGTGTCACGAAAACAGGTTTCTTCTGAGAAGGATTTCACAGACTCATCAATGAAGGCATGCGATGCACTGACAGAGGTTCGTTTCAAGCTGCATCACGAAAGGAAGAGCGTTTACTTGAAACTTAATAACCCTACAGGATCTACTGTACCTGGCTCAGTGCTCACATTTTGAAAATATGTGCCTGTGGGAGAAAAATTATATTACAGTCTGCAGCCAAAAAGGTAACGCTGTCATGTTAGTCGGTGCCTTTCTTTCTCACAGGCGAGCAGAGAGGGATATTTTCATAAACCATTGCAACGTACCACTGGAAATAGCCTAATAATTGTTTTTAAGGACAGCTCAGGATCCCTTTGCTAACATGCCAAGAACGGATTAGCCCAATGTAACAGACATGCGAGACTGATTAAAGGAAAAGCCAATCACTTAATCACACACACACAAAACAACAATGCAATTAAAGTTTTATGTAAATGAGTTCCAGCTAATGTTCTTCTTAAAGGCACAAGAAAACCAATGTCTGCACCCACAAAAACATGAAGTTACCATTTTGGTATTTATCCAGACTTGTTAAACTGTGATGACAGGCGAGCAGGTTTAATCTTAGTTTTCATTAAGGTTGTCATTATTTTTTACAACTTTAGGGGGACTGCAGAGTTGGAAAAAAGAAACAAAGGATTTACAATTAAATCTTCTTTTGTTTTTTTTTTTTAACTAAAGAAATGCTGATTAAAATCGATTCACCCAGAGAAGCAACCTGTGACAAACCAGCTGCAGTGGCGACTCCATTGTTATCTGTGTAACATCACATCATTTTTGTAGTCAATGCAAAGTCATTTGTGTGTGACAGTGTCATATCATCAAAATTAATGATGAAGTTACTTCTCTTTCACACGTTTTCTTCTTGTGTTTAGATGCTTTGTTTTGTCTTGTCTCCCTACCTCCATGCAAAATGTCCTTGGGTTTCTTGAAAGGCGCTATATATAAATGCAAGTTATTATTATTATTATTATTATTACTACTACATTTGTATATAATCCAAAAATAACAAAAAGTAATCAAAGCAGGTGTCACCAATGAAATTAAATGAATACAATAAACAACAAAAACACTCAGAATTAAGAATATTGAATTACAAGTTCCATTAAATCAAGCTGAAGCTAAACCATTCATCAGGACATTATGCACAAAAAGTATGGCAGGAGTACTGGGATGATCAGGAAACAGAAAGACATATGTACAATTTTCAAAAACATGTTGGAGCAGGGAGAAAGGTGGGCTGGAAAAGAAGGGAGGAAAATGTCATCACTCAACTGACAATCGGACGTACAGGTCTTAACCATACATTATATAGAATAGGCAAACACCCAACAGGTCAACAGAGCAGACAACAAAATCACACGCATTCACAGACAGAGACCAAGATAAAAACCATGAGTAAAAGACTGTTATAATGAGCACTATAAAAGGCCAATTAGTAGTCACAATTCAAGTACATTCAAAAGCTAAAGACAGGTCTATGGGGGGAATACAGCAGATAACATATACTGTGAAATTATTCAGTTTTTAAGAGAAACTGATTTAGTTAAACGAATCTAGAGTTTTCTTCATTATTATTATTATTATTATTTTATTTTAATTTGTATTTATTTATTTTTATTTATTTTTTAATTTTGTTTCTGCACAATCCAGAGGAATCACCTTTTACAGTCACTAAGGAAGGCAAAACATCAGGACTTTTCATTGTCAGGTCTATTGGGGGATACAGCAGATAACATATACTGTGGAATTATTCCGTTTTTAAGAGAAACTGATTTAGTTAAACGAATCTAGAGTTTTCCCTCATTATTATTATTATTATTATTTATTTTATTTTTATTTATTTTTTCAGTTATTTTATTGATTTATTTATTTATTTATATTTATTTTATTTTATTTTATTTTTTATTTTGTTTCTGCACAGTCTCCTGTTCCACTGTAACAACAAAAACAACACAGGCACTTGTATAGCCAACTTGCTACGTCACCAACCTCATCACTGCGTGTCGTCGTCCGAGAAGGAAGGACCCCTGAAATCTGTAAAAACAGACCGCGGGCTAATGCAAAACTTACAATACAGAGTCTTTACATCAAAAGTTTCCATGCAAAGACAAAATACAAGCGGGGAAACCTCGAAACACATGCGGAACTAACGTGTTGTCGCTGCAGTGTCGCTGCACAGAAGAGTGAAGTTTGTTCCTCTGAGCTGGTAAACAAAACAAAGCTAAAGCTGCTAAAGCTGCTAACTACTACAGCAGCTGCGCAGTTTCGTTTCACAGAAAACACCGAGAACAGCCTCACTGACTGACACCAACCAGACCAGTCTGTTTACTTTCAGATAGCTGGATTTACCTGCGAGAATATAGAGAGTGGCATGGGCCTACTTTACCAAACTTTGATAGCTGACTGCTGCTAAACTGCAACATAACCACACAGAGGTAACTCTTCATGTCTAGTCCATAACACTATTATTGTCAAGTTCTTGTAATATTAGTGCATAAAAGGCGCTAACTGGGACTAAGTTAGATTGTCCCAAAGATTACCAAACGAGCTGTTGACTTGATAATATACATTTTTGATGGAAGAACTGCTTTTATTTAAGCTACAGCTGATATCAGGGCAGAAATAAAGTCACCTAACACCTAAACATACATGTATCTCATTGTGCTTGCCTGGGGATATTTACATTTCTCAAATCCCCTTTTTTTTGTTTGCACTTTTTCCTACTTTGCTCTATTTAGACCAAACATTTATGACATATATTATATGTTGAGCATGCATATGTAAGTCGGTGCATGCACTAACTAACCATGCACCAGGCAGCTGTTGCAGCTGTTGCAGCTGTTGTTGTAGAAGTTTATTTTATTCTCAACTGTTTGGTTTGTTTATTTTATAAAGGTGGAACCTTTTAAGGCACAAGAAAACTAAAACTGTCTGCATCCACAAAATCATGAAGTTGCCATTTTTCATTTGGTACTTATGGTACTTTATCCAGGCCAGTTAAAAACGAGCTGTTTCTATGGTGGTTCATGTGAAGTCTTGATAATATACATTTTTTGAGGGAAGAGCTGCTTTTATTTAAGCTTCATCTGATATCAGGACAGAAATAAAGTCACCTAACACCTGCCTGGGGATTTCTACATTTCTCAAATTCCCTTTTTTTTTCGACCCCAGAAAAAAGTCAGTTTGCACTTTTGCACATTGCACATTTATGAGTTGTCTTCATACATATGTCGAGCATGCATATGTAAGTCAGTACATTGCTAACCATGCATGCACCAGGTAGCCATTGCAGCTGTTGCAGAAGTTATATTTTTTTAATATTTATTTTATTCTCAACTGTTTGATTTGTTTATTTTATAAAGGTGGAACCTTTTAAGGCATAAGAAAACTAAAACTGTCCATAAAAGGAGCTAACTGGTACTAAGTTAGATGTCCCAAGATTACCAAAACTAGCTGTTTATATGGTCATTCATGTGAAGACTTGATAATATACATTTTTGATGGAAGAGCTGCTTTAAACCTACAACAGAAATAAAGTCACCTAACATCTAAACATACATGTATTTCATTGTGCTTGCCTGCCTGGGGATTTCTACATTTCTCAAATTACCTTTTTCAACCCCTACTTTGCTGTATTTAGACCAAACATTTATGAGTTGTGTTCATCCATGCATGCATATATGTAAGCCAGTGCATTGCTAACCATGCACCAGGCAGCTGTTGCAGCAGTTGTATAAGTTAATTTTATTCTCAACTTGTGTATTTTGTTTATTTTGTAAAGGTGGAACCTTTTAAGGCATAAGAAAACTAAAACTGTCTGCATCCACAAAATCATGAAGTTGCAATTTTTCATTTGGTACTTATGGTACTTATCCAGGCCAGTTAAACTGTGATTACAGGCAGGTTCAATCTTAGTTGTCAGTAGGGCTGTTATTATTTTTAAACCTTTTCTTGGGACTGCAGAGTAGAAAAAATATACTCTGGAAACCTTCAAATTAAATCCTCTTCTTTTATTAAACAAAACAAAAAATACCCAGCAAAGAACAAAGCGAGTTTGCACTTTTTCTACTTTGCTCTATTCAGGCCAAAACATTTATGAGTTGTCTTCATACACGCACCGTATATTGCATGTTGAGCATTCATATGCAAGAGAGCATATGTAAGTCAATGCATGGCTAACCATGCACCACGCAGCCATTGCAGCTGCAACTGACAGTTATTTTCATTCTCAACTTTTTTATTTTATTTGTTTATTTTGTAAATGGCAAATGGCAACATTTAACAGCCTACAGTTTAAAAAAACATTAATACAATAATAAAATGAGGAAAAATAAGAAACAATGTTCTCCTGTAAAGCTGTAGTCAGCAAATGTTTGGCATTTTTACTTAAAAAAATCAGCACTGTATGCATACGGTATTCATTAATCAGCTAATGAACTAATTGTTAAACCTTCAGCACTGTCACAATGCTTTTGGCTGCCTCATACATGCATCATTGTCATACTTGCTGTTGTGGTTTAGTCCGCCTTTGTTGTTTTCTTGACATGTGCTTGGAGTGAGATTCTGCTGCTCTGTTCCATTTAATGTTGTTTAAAATTACCTTAATCCATGGTTGGGTATTTCTGTCACAGTCCTTCGTCTTCTCCTATATCCTCTGTGTGCTGTTGCGCCTCATCATCAGACAGAGTATCTTATTCATATTATAATATCCTCTGTGCTCTGTTTCAGCCACCATGAAGAGAAGAGCTGAAGCAGCATCAGCACCACTGCAGGGGACAAAGAGGCCTCGTGATGACAGCAGCTCAGATGAAGAGTCGCAATTATCCAGACAAGGTAGATAGTCGAATTCCAGAAGAGACCCTAACACCTCTTCCTAACATACAGCGAGCAAGCGAGCGAACTCTGCCGAATGTAGCGTGAAAATTTGCCCAGATATACTACGAGTGATGTCACTCTATTACATAGAGAGAGTGATTTGTTTATGTCAGTTCTTTTCAAACAAGTGACACGTCGCTAAGCCTGTTCGCTGACGCACGGAGCAGGTTAGGATATCAACAGTGGGAAAAACTAAACAATCTGATGTTTGCTCGTTCGCATCGCGTCCAGTTAGGAAGAGGTTGTGGTTTTGTCTCATTTTAGAACTCAGCACAAGATCGCAATGCTGAAGAGGGATTAGGCGAGCATGATGATCCCTGTGTAGTTTTGTTTGTTTTTTTTGGTGTCTCTGCCTGCTCCTGTTTCTACATGAATGGTTTGAACCTGTGTGTCTGTGGTTTTGTCCTGTCTAGACTCGAGCCAAAATGATTCCCTCAGTGACCAGGAGGATCAACGACCGGGATTCTCCATGCCCTCCATATCATCCTTGGATGACCAAGACAATGACCCCTCACAGGCCTCCTCTGATTTCTCCATGTACAACACTGTGTCACAGAAACTCATGGTAATGTATTGAAACCGGCACTAACACGAGATATTTAACAGTTGACTGTCTCAGAGACTGTGCTGCAGAATTTTGGATTGTACATGTAAGCTTCTTAGATAGATTAAGACATTTGTAGTTTGTTTTTTGCAAAGTATTCAGAAGAAACACAGAGTTTTATGTCTTTTCTTAACTCCCTTATTCTCTCCTACTCGTTACACCTTTAGGCCAAGATGGGTTTCCGTGAGGGTGAAGGTCTGGGGAAGTTTGGCCAGGGACGCAAAGAGATTGTGGAGGCCTCTACCCAGCGAGGGAGAAGAGGTCTCGGTCTCACACTGCAGGGCTTTCAGGGGGAGCTCAATGTTGACTGGCGGGATGAACAAGAGGTACACAGAATTCAATAATAACCATGTAATGCTTTCAGTGGCGTTTTCTGTACATTATGTGAAATGTCTATTATTGAACAGTTGTGTTTTTCAAATTTTTTTTCCACTCCTCAAAACTATTTTTTTTACATCATGATGACCTGTTGACATGATCTGTTTCCCATCTCTATTGTATTCTCCCTTTGCCTCGTTTCCTGTTCGTCTGTCCAGCCCACTGCCATACAGAAGGTAGACTGGTTCCCAGAATGCACCACAGAGAACCCAGATTCAGATGAGCTGAGGGACTGGATGAAACTGGGACCGGTAAATACAAACACTTCAGACTCTCACTTAGATCGTACACAATGTTCACTCAGGCATATATCTTTTGCCTTATATGTATACGTTTTGTTTTTAAAAGTCTTATTCTTGACTGCTTACAGAGAAAACTTAAAATTGAGGATGAGACAGAGTTTTGCACTGAAGATCTCCTGCACACTCTTCTAAGGTGCAAGGTGAGTCATAATTTCTCTTTCATTTTAACCCCTTTTTTATTTTACACATAAACATAAAATAACAGAATTTATATTTAAAAGCTTCAGCAGTATCTAATGTTCAAGAAACAGAGGTGGCAATTAGCTAGAAGGCATTAACCCTGCAGAAAGACCATTGCGTGTTTCAGACTCACAAGCCCGGTGACGCTCTACTTGATTTAGTGTGAATGCTTCATGTGAGCAGGGGTTAAATTGGGATTTAAAAAATATTAGTAGTTGTTAGTAATTAGTATTAGTATTGAGTACAAACAGAATACTTCACAACTTTATTGACTAGAGTTGGTGAAACAGTTATTAAATGTATTTAAGTTAACAATAGTGGAATGTAACTAAGTACTGTAATTAAGTAGGCTACAATTTTGAAGTACTTGTACTTGAGTATTTCTATTTTCTGCTACTACTCCACTAGGATACATCTCAGAGGGAAATATTGTACTTTTTAATCTACTACATGTATTTAATAACTTTAGGTGCTTTGCAGATTCAGATTGTTAATACAACATATAATCGACTAATAAATGCTAAAACCCTATCTTGGCCTAAAGGTTACTATAGCCTCTTTATGTAAGTATACACTGGATGGAACCAAATCATAATACTGTAATATTCCTGAGTTGTTTGACCACTGTGTCCGTCTGATGTTCAGACGGTATTTGATAACCTGGAGGGCGAGGAGATGAGGAGAGCACGGACACGCTCCAACCCCTACGAGACAATCAGAGGAGGTATCTTCCTCAACAGGTCAGTCTTTAGTTAACAACAGGGTTGAAACATTATCAATGTGGATGATGTTGTATATATATGTCATTCAGGTTTTGTTTAACTTAATTTCTATTTCACATATTTAAAAAAAAAAACTGTTAATGGCTGCTTTTGAATGATGGCAAATGTTAAACGTGGCTACGTGTGTGTTGATACACATTTTATAAATTCTGTGAAAATGAAATCATATAAATAGATTCCAGCTGTTTATTTTTAATTTGAACATGGATTGAATAGTGCTCTGTAGTGTGTCAACCCTTTAAAGACAATGACAAGTTGTATTGTGTTCTTTCTGTATTTAGAGCAGCTATGAAGATGTCCAACATCGACCATTGCTTCGACCAAATGTTCACCAATCCAAAGGATTCACAAGGGGTGGGTTGGTAACAGCCGATATGTGCTTCACTGAACTTTTGTTCCATTATAAACAGATAGTGAGATAAACCTCTCTCATTATGTAGAAACCTCTGACAAAGGACCGCGAGGGCGAACTTCTTTACTTTGGAGACGTCTGTGCGGGGCCAGGAGGCTTTTCGGAGTACATACTGTGGAGGAGGCGTTGGCATGCCAAGGGGTTTGGCATGACGCTGAAAGGACCCTGCGACTTCAAACTGGAAGATTTCTACGCAGCGCCGAGTGAGCTGTTTGAGCCTTACTATGGTACGCACACATCACGTTCAGGGGGAGAACAGAAACAGGTCTCGTCTCCGGTGATGGACGATTCTAGGGCTGCAACTAACGATTATTTTCATTGTCGAGTAATTTGTCGTTTGGTCTAGAAAATGTTAGAAAATGGTGAAAAATGTCAATCAGTGTTTCCCAAAGCCCACAATGACGTCCTCAAATGTCTTGTTTTGTCCACAACTCAAAGATATTCAGTTTACTGTCATAGAGGAGTAAAGAAACCAGGAAATATTCACATTTAATAAGCTGGAATAAGAGAATTTTAACTCTTTTTTTCTTGAAAAATTACGCAGACCGATTAATTGATGGATTTAAAAGTTGACAACTAATTGATTAATCATTGCAGCTTTAGATGATTCGGTTAAAGCTTGACCTCTATGTGTTGCAGGTGAGGGAGGGGTGGATGGGGACGGAGACATCACTCGGCCAGAGAACATGACTGCCTTCCGAAACTTTGTCCTGGAGAGTACAGAGAGAAGAGGGCTGCACTTCCTCATGGCAGATGGGGTAAGACTATTTCACATATCCTTTTTTTTTTTTTCCTGCAAAACCACTGTTCTGCATCTAAAATGTAAATATCAAACAGAAGATGAGATCACAGATTCCTGCTATTGGTGGGTTGAACTGATATTTTCAACTTTTTGTTCATTGATTGGATCCCTTTTGTTTTGTCTCCGGTAGGGTTTCTCTGTGGAAGGCCAGGAAAACATCCAGGAGATCCTGAGCAAACAGCTACTGCTCTGTCAGTTCCTCACTGCTCTCTCTACACTCAGGACAGGTATGTGTATACATGCGCATGAATGGATGAGTCACCTAGTTAGACTGCATTCCTGTCCTGGTGAAGTGGACAGCTCCTGGTGTTTCTAAATTTCCTAAAAACTCTGTGAAACTAATAACATTTCTGTTCAGTCTTGATATACCTTCGTCACATTCGTGTCATTTTACTCACCTTTGTATTTGTGTGCACATCCACCACATATTTGTGTCAGGGACAGGGTTCAGATTAAATGATAGCTGCACCTTTTGTCTTCTCCAGGTGGTCACTTTGTCTGTAAGACTTTTGACCTCTTCACTCCTTTCAGCGTGGGTATGGTCTACCTGCTCTACCTCTGCTTCGACAGGATCTCTCTCTTCAAACCCGTCACCAGCAGGCCTGCCAACTCTGAGAGGTGGGGCGTGTCTGTGTGTGAATGTTCCCTACAGTATGTGCAAGAAGATCTGTGTGGTACTCAGTACTAAGGTACTAAAGTAAACATTGTCGACACCAAGTGGCAGCAAGACTACAATACACACAAGTTTTGTAACATCTGCATGTTCTCCCAAATATTCTTTTAAGCTTTGAATAACTCACATTTTAAACAAATATCTGCATTTGTGCTCAGGTAACAGAGCATGAAAACATCAGGAACCCTGCCACAGTGCCAATTTGTTTTATTTTATTATTTTAGTGCTGAAGGGAAAAACAAAGTGGCAGCAACATAAAGGCTTTGTTCCAAATCATATACTTTTTCTTTTTTACTTTTAGTACATACTGCAGCTGCCCTTATAAATTAACTACTGTTGCATGCAGTATGCATACAATTGGGACACACTACTTCGTCATAACATTAAGCATTGAACTTTGACTTCCTTGCTCAT
>CAKAOI010048159.1:0-22199 GCA_916701655.1 Sebastiscus albofasciatus
AACTAATATTCTTATTTTACACTATTCTTGCATTTTTATAAATGCATGCATTTATATTATTTGCATATATCTTATTTTTCAGCATTATTATTTGCACTGTCGTTATATATATTTCTTATTTATATTTTCTTATGATTTCTCTATATTTATATATTTCTATTTATATTCTAGAACGGGAGCAAAACGTAACTCAATTTCCCCCCCGGGATTAATAAAGTATTTCTGATTCTGATATTTATTTCCTTGCAGGAGAGAGGGACGTTCGTACCAAAGTGGCTGCTGTATTTCTACCCTCCACCTTAAAGAAGGACGCTTCATTGAGCTGTGAGTGTAACTACAGACGGAGTTCACTCCACCACGGAGTGGGAGGGTGGAGGGGCCGGATTGGAATTGGGCCTTAATGTGATATTTTGGAGGGATTATTGATCATTTTGATCAATTCTTGAGTGGTAAAAAATGGTTAAATTTAGCACCAAATGTGTGTAACAAATTGTATCAACCCCAAAATTGCTGCAACAGTGATGATGATGATGATGATGATGAAACATGAGTGAGCATGGGAATGGTCATACTTCCATCATACTGTTCTAATCCTTTATACAGTTTCACAATTTATTTTAATTCATTCATTTATTCATTCATTTTTATTTCTTATTAATGACTAGAACAACGTATGCTGAGCTGCATCTCAAATTAATCTTCAGGTTCCCAGCTTTCAGATGATGTACACCACTTCTATGTGACATATACTCCTGACCTGCTATCTAGTGGTACAATGAATAAAAAGAGTAAAAGTATTAGTAACCAAATCACACTTCAACAAGATTTAAAGTTCAAGACATTTTAATTTGCCTGTTACTCTACACATCTTACAGTTCACACAGTTTATAAGAATAGATTCATTTGGTTAAACATTTTTTTCTGGTTATTTTACTGTGTACAAATACATTATCAATTAATTTTTGGCTGTAATAAGGTTTGATGCAGGAGGGAAAAGAGACATCTTACTGACAGTCAGTGTCAATCAGTATAATATATTATTTTCAGATTCCAGTAAATAATTGAAAAAAATATAGATAAGAGGCTAAAATATGATACTAATGTTTTAAACAACAGTATAGCCTAAAAAAAGAGTCCATCAAACAAAGACAATGATTTTTGTTTGGTGAATAATTATTTACTTTGTATATATACAACAAAAACACTGATAATACTACAGTATTTCACAGTCTGTGACCAGAACAAAGCTGTCACGTTTCGTTACCAAAACATTACCCATATGTGTTTATTTGAACCTGAACATCCAGATGTGTGACTCATGCCATCTGGAAGTTGTAACAGAACAATGTAGACAATAAAAAAATGAAATAATTTACTAGAACATAAATTATTATTTCCAAATATTTACATATGGTACCTTTGAACATCAGTGCATCACAGACAAAATTCTGGATCTCCTCAACGAAAAAGTAAACTGGTGAGAAACCCTGCGCTGTTTTTTTTGGTGGAAATTTACTGATGGTGGTTCAATCTGAAAAAAATAAGGACTTCACATTCTCTCCAGCACTCGAGGACGTTCCCTGAGTCATAGGCCATGTCAAGTGCTGAAAAATCTGCTTTTTAATCCTGGCAGAGATGTCACTCAACACGTCCATTATGGGAAAAAAAATGTTTACCTGAAGTTTATCGTTTGACTATTTTTGATCATTAGAACCTTGAAATGAATTTGGACATTAAGTCATCAAGGACGATTGATTAGTTTTTAAAGTTTCAGTTGAATACTCTGGTTTACATTGTACCTGGGTTGTTTTAACTACAGGACACTCTTTTGAAAATGAACTAGAATCTATAGCTAACATCATATATATTAAATGTTCATATTCATGTAACTCTTCATGAAAGTTAAACATAGTGCTTGTGTCCCAAGGGCCAAACAGTGGGTGGTAAAAGGATATAAAGTCAAATAAAATGTTTTATTTTTGCACTGGCAATATTTTTTATAAGATTAAAAGATACAATTTTCTTAAATAAGGGATATTAAATGTCTCTTTTTAAAAGGAATGGTTCAACATTTTTTGGAAATGATTTGCTTTCTTGCAGAGTTAGATGAAAATATCTCATGTCAATGCTGTAAAAATGAAGCTGCAGTCAAGAGGCGGTTAGCTTAGCTTAGCATAAAGACTGGAAATGGGGGGAGGGCATGACTAGCCTGGCTCTGTCCAAAGGTAACTAAATCTGCCTACCAGCCCCTCTAAAGCTCACTAATTAAAACTTTATATCTTGTTTGTTTAGTGCGGAAAACTGAATTTTAAAAATGACTGTTATTATGTGCAGCATTATGTTAGCTGGACAGAGCAAGGCTAGCTGTTTCCCCCTGTTTCCAGTCTTTATAGTAAGCTAAGCTAACCAGCTGCTAGCTGTAGCTTCATATTTACCGTACAGACAAGTGAATAGTATCTATCTTCTCATCTAACTCTCTGTAAGACAGTGAATAAGTGTATATTCAATCTTGTGAAGGGCTCATTGCATGGGTGGAATATGGTCTCAAAAAAGCACAAAATGCATATCATCTTCAAAAATAATGTGATTACCACAAAGACCCAGCAGCGCTTCTACTCCGTTGTCCTCAAAGTGAATGAGTGTATTTGCCAATTGTTGAACTGTTCTTTTAAACCTTTTCTTGATTTGGTGACACAGATGATATAGAGATTTCAACAAGTTTCTCTTATCATATATCCATGAATATGCTGTCACTTGGTGTTGAAGTGGCCAGAACATACAGAAAAACAACAACAAGAAAACAAATGTTTGAGGTATTAAACATGACCTTGTTGGGTGCATGGTCAGGAAAAGCATTAATAAGTTTTTCTTGCCAAAGAAATTGAGCAAGTTTTCCTTTTGTCAGGTGCAGACTTCTCATTACACAGACTGTAATGCTGTTGGATTCCCACTAACCAGAGAGCCTGACGAACAGGGAGGCGGTCAAAGTGAAGCACTATACCTGTCAGATCTACTACCTGCAGCCACAAGACTCAACCACCATGTCCTCGTACTGTTTGTAGACCACATTGTTTCCTGAGTCGATGTAGAGGATGCTGATGGGGCTGAGTTTGGATGGGGCGCAGCAGCTGGGCGGCATATTGCTGGGGTTCATTGAATTCATCAGAGTCTGGATGATGGCGTGGTTGGTGGGCTCTAGGTGGGAGCGCAGAGGGAAGTCACATACCCCCTCGCAGTGGTACGCTTCATAATCCAGCGGAGCGATGATCCAGTCGTCCCAGCCCAGATCTCTGAAGTTGACGTGCAACGGCTTCTTGCTGCACCTGGATTTGGACTTCTTGCCGTGTCTCTTCCCATGGCGGGTTTTGGACGCGGCCGTCCTCCTTCTCCTGCTGGCTTTGGCACCAGGGCCTCTCTCTTTGGCCTTCCTCTCCAGACCCAGCAATGGTCTCCCCTCTCTCCTTTCACTGAAGAGGGTCTGCCGCTTCTTAGACCTGGTGAAAACCACTAAGATGGCTTTCTTCTGCTGAGGCCTGCCGTGCCTGTGCAAGCCCAGCAGGTGCAGGTCCAGCTCCCTCTCTGGGTTGTCCAGCATGGCCCTGAGCTCCAGGCAGAAGTTCTCCCCCTGGCTCAGGTGCTGCTGCTCTTTGAATATTTCCCACACGTCCAACACCTCCCACTTTGGCCTCTGGGAATCCTGCAGGTCCAGTGTTTTGGAGTCGAGCAGCTGCCGGTCGTGGCAGGAGAGGAGCTGGATGTCGACGGGCTCCGTTTCCGATATCCTGAAATTCCCAGACACTTTGGTGTATATCCTGAGCTCGGCTCCCAGCACCTCCGCCTTTTTGGAGAGCGTTGAGACGTCGAACAGATACTGCTGTCTCCTCAGAGGGGAGAGTGGGAGGTCATCTGTGGAAAGCATTAAAGCAGCAGGGTCAGATGCATTCTCACGGGGACGATGTGCATACCGCAGAGATGTGGAATCTGACGGGAAAAATCCCACTATTGTCTGCACTGAATTAATCTGGGAGACAAAGTCTGAGTCACGGGTGTTAAATCAATCCTACCTGCATGCACACACGCACACACAGTTGTGTTTCTTTCACTTGAGAAGACATTACATTGACTTACATTAATTTCCTTGAGACTTACCCAAAACGTAACCGTAACCATAACCATAACTGCTACTTGCCTTAAACTTACCTTAAACTTACCTTATACCAAGTTTTACACTAAAATTGAATGATTTACATTATGGGGACTTGCATTTTAGAAGGGGAGTCCCCACAATGTGACTATGTAAACAGACTGATGTCCCCACAACGAGTAATACAAGCACACTCACACACATGCACACAGTTGTGTTTCCATCACTTTAGAGGACATTATATTGACTTACATTCACTTCCTGGACACTTACCCTAACCATAACCATAACCATAACCAATACTTTCCTAATCCTAACCCTTACCCTAACCTTAAACCAAGTCTTCACCCTAAAATGTCATGATTAACGTTATGGGGACTTGTATTTTGTCCCCAAAAGGAAGACGCGTCCCCACAATGTGGCTATGTAAACAGATTGATGTCCCCACATCGACTATTAGCCTACACACACACACACACACACTCACATGTACAGTGCTCCACATACCTTGTCCACTGTCAACAAAACTTGCAATAGTGTTCGCAGCTTTGGAGGAGCGGAAGAAGCTGGCGTTGAGTCCCAGTCTCTCTGCCGTGGAGAAGGTCTGGTAGATAGACAGCATGTAGTCGTGCGGCTCCACTGAGTCTTTGGACACAGCTTTATTGCTCCTGTCGATGGACGGCGGCGCGTAAAACTCCTTGAAATACCTGGAAGCTTCTTGTCCGTCAAAGATCCTGGACACCTTGCTGCTCTTCTGGGCAGCTGGAGGGAAGATAGCCAGAGAGTGAGAAGAGGGGATCCCCCAAACCAACAACAGAGCCCCGCAGAGGAAAGCCCAGTGATAGAGATCCATCCTCTGGTCTTTATCCGGAGTCAGAGCCGGAGGGAGCCTGAGAGCTGTGGTCGGGGAGGAGGGGGGGACCACGGGGCTGAGCCGGAGCTGAACTCTGCATCCAGTCTACATCCAGTCCACATCCAGTCTGCATCCAGTCTACATCCACTCCGCAGCTACTGGCTGCTCCGCACAGTGCGCACAGCTCCGGAGGACAGGCGGTGCAAAGTCAGAGAAAAGGGGGCGAGAACACGCCCACATTGTACTGTTATTGTTGAGGCGTAATGGAGGGCGCAAATGAAGGCTGTAAAACTAATTGTTCCTCTGTCGGTCGTCCCCTCCTCCTGGGGAGACAGATGTGCGCTGAAAGGACGCGCCTCCACTTCTGCTGCTCTGCTGCGCTCACTAAACTCTACACAACCAAAAATGCTTTTTTTTTTTTTTTATGTCTCAGTTTTAGAAGTTTTTATCTGTTCAAGCAGGACTTGAGACATCGATGTAACTGTGTCTCATGAATTGAGGATTTAGAACGGAGTCTCCCGCCCTCTAGTGAGGCGCGCACATATCGTCCTGCTTCTGCTGCTGCTGCACGAGAGGACACACTCAGCCAATCAGCTGCCTTCAGCACCATGGACAGTGTCCTCACTGTTTTAGGTCACATGTGTTGGATTAAACCTGCAGTAGTCAGTATATTTTTGACATCATTGGGCAAAAATTCCATAATAACCTTTCAGCATATTGTAATTCAAGTGTTCTGAGAGAAAACTAGACTTCTGCACCTCCTCATGGCTCTGTTTTCAGGCTCTAGAAAATCTAACCTGTGACGGGAGACTTTGACCAATCACAGGTCATTACAGAGAGAGAAGGAACTGCTGTAAGGAATGGGATCGCCGTCCACACTGACGTGGACCATGTAGCGATCACGCGGCATGGCTCTGTGATGGATAAGAGATATATGCATGAAGTGACTTATGATAAAGTGTGTTTATTCAATTAAGACGGGGGTTCTCAAAGTTTTTGGGGCCAGGGACCAACTACAGGGGAAAACATTTTCCAAGGACCTCCTCATAATCGTAACACTGATAATGCTTACTATCATTTGTACTCTCAGACTCCAAAAGAGCTATTTGCATTCTAAAACTCTTCACCCCAAATACTTCAGACCTGTTTTACAGTGATAAACAGAAACACATTTCAATTTGAATCATGTTAAAGCTTCAGTAGGCAGAATGTTTTTGGCATCATTGGGCAAAAACTTCCATAATAACCTTTCAGCATATTGTAATTCAAGTGTTCTGAGAGAAAACTAGACTTCTGCACCTCCTCATGGCTCTGTTTTCAGGCCAATCACAGGTCATTTCAGAGAGAGAGTGTTCCTATTGGCTGTTCATTCAACGGATGCAGCTGTCAATCACTTGCAAACTCCGATCAAACGGTTAAACTAGGCAGCGCTGATGAAATATTAATTAATATTCTCTCACTGTAATGCCTATTTCTCAGCTCAAATGTTGTCAGAATCATCTTGTAGTGTACTGTTTAGCTGTAAAATGAGAAAGTTTGCTCCAGCTGGTGGGCGGTGCCTGGTATTTCCTGAACTGATCTCAACATGGCGGCCACTTCACAAACTTTCTCATTTTATAGTTTAAAGAGTGAAAAGACCAAGCCCCCAGGAAGAGCGCTGGTCGTTGATGCCAATTTTCATAGTGGCCAAACAGCAGTACTGGAACTACCGTGTTCGTCACGTGATGCCATTGGGCCGAAAAATACTTTTTCTCATAGACTGACATTGGGAAAGAGACGTCTGTAACTCAGCAGATCATTTTCTTTTAGTTAAATCAACCTCCCAGTACGAACACTTGAATAGACCTTATTTAAAGGGACAATTTGTAACTTCTTACACGTATAAATCATTGCGGGTCGGTGTCCCATGCGCGCCCGCGTGTGGCTACGCTGTTCAGACTCAGACTCCAACACAAACTACACGGAAGCACCAAAACCGCAAAGTCGTATCTAATGAAGCCCGTCTGTTAAACAGTGTTGGCCGCGGTCGGAGGACGCGGGGGAGACCGTAGCTTTGGTCTCCAGGGTCGGAGTCTCTGCTGTACTCTGCTCCTCTGCTCTTCTGCCTGCTTGCCTTGACTCAGCTCGCTCCACCTCATGTGCATGCGCGCTCACTCCACACTGCAGAAGAGTTAGTTTAGCTCTGAGAATATCTAGTGAATGTTCAGTTGACGTTTGTGCAGAAATAACTGCTGCAGCTCCTCCAGACCAACAGAGGTTTCCCGTGTCTTGTGAAGTGACGGGGCTCCGCAGAGAGAAACGTTATCGTCTCCGACCAAAACTCCGGTGTCTCCCCTGTTCCCTCCGATCGCGGTCGGGAGGCTGAGGCAGGAAAAGCCAACACTAGGATCAGCATTGATTCATGGAGAGACCTTCGTCTGGTCAGCTAACATTACTGCCAAGCAGCTGAAATATAGAGTGATATTGTGCTTTTAGCTGACGTGTGTCTCCTCACTGTGTTGAGCGATGCTCGTTCATGTCTATGTAGAGCGAGCACAAGCGCAAGCCTGACGCTGACTTTCATTGACTTAACGGCCACAGGTGTCAACAAGCAACACTGATTCCTACAAACAGTCCCTTCAAATCATTAGGTTCTAAAAGTTGTAAAACGTACTAAAAGCCGAATCCAGAGTTATTTCCCTTCCTCCGTTCATTGAATGAGACCCAGACTGAGGCTGGAGAGAGGGCTGGGTGGCGAAGTTAGCAAGCCGTGACGACGAGCGGCTGTGCCCCGTGGCCGAGCCATGTGATCGAGCGGACGCGGAAGCAATGGATGTGGAAGATCGCCGGAAGATCCGGGTACTTTTCCAGACGGAAGTCGAGCCATTTTGGCTTTATGTGCCACTGAGCAACTCTCAAAGGACACATACATCCATGGAAAAGACACACACAGGGCGGGCTGGAGGGGAGGTGGACGGGTCCAACAAACACAAGGCTTTCATCCAGGAGACCGCTGTTTGTGTCCTGTATTCACAACGTTCATTGTCATTTTCACTGTACAAACGTAATAGTTTTGCCCAACCATGTTGCTAAACCTAATTAAAGTGGTTTTGTTGCTTAATCCTAAAGTGACACCAAAGGGTGTGATGAGCTGGTATGTGATGAGTTGGTATGTGGCGAGTTGGTATGTGACGTGTCGGGATGAGAACATGTGTAGACATTACTCCACTATATCTTTACATAGCAAATAGTTGTTTGCTGCTATATTATTATTATTATACTATATTATTGCTCTGAATATCATATATAACCTATAAAGATATTTTTGGAAATACAGTTATTCGCTTTCTCATTGACAGTTTGATGAGAAGCACCTCTAAATCGGACTATTTAACAAGTCGTATCTTGTTTTTTAATCCGTACAAAACTCAAAATTACAGCTGTAATCATTAGAGTTATAAATTATTATAATTATTATATCCCGACTGACTTTACCGTCTTTCAGAGGCTGTAGCAGGTTACGCTATTTTTTAATGTTCTAAAACGGTCTCTGCATACTTCTTGGAATTACATAACTTGGGTCTCACTGTAAAGCTGAGACTCTTGTGGATCCAATTAGCCCAACTGTATTCATGTGTGATGATGTTAGTCCCCATAGGAGCTGTTTCATTGTAGAGACCATTTTTTAAAACTTGACTTCACTGTATAAAATGACCTGTAGTGACCTCTAGGATAATCACAGCCTCATTAAACTTTACAGCCACAAACTAGAGACCTAGAGCATTCAGAGGATGGATGGATCAAACTAGAGACCTAGAGCATTCAGAGGATGGATGGCTTTCCTAGCTAAATTGAGCAGTTTCCACAACAGAAGTGCTTGATATCCAATTGCCGAAAAATGTAATTCTTGCAGAAATCTCCAAATGTCAAAAGTTTTTGATCCCAGATCACAGCATGGCTTCTTCTATGGTGTTCCTCAAGGTCTTGGTGTCTTAATGCGCTATTGTGGAGGGATTATTGATCATTTGTATCAATTGTGGTACAAAATGGATACATTTAACACCAAATCTGTGTAACAAATGGTATTAACCCCAAAATTGCTGCAACAACTGATGAGACATAATAGAGCATGGGGATGGACATCATATACTTCTATCATAATGTCCTAAACCCTTATACACTTCACAATTTATTTTAATTCATTAATTCATGTTTATTTCTGATTTATGACGAGAACAACTTGACACACAGTGCTGAGCTTCTGATCTTCATGTTCCCAGCTTTCAGATGATGTACACCACTTCTATGTGACATCTACTGCTGACCTGCTATCTCCCCCTAAAAAGCCCTGTACTCCCCTAAAAACGACACAAATGGGTCAATTGTGGGTCTCAGAGGGTTAGATTGTAGTTTTGTAGACAGTGTTAATGATTTTTCTCTTCTGAATGATTCCATCGAAAAACAAAAAAAACATATTTTTGTAGGTAATGAGTGAATAACTTTCAAAACAAAAGATCACTACCAGCAACAGCTAATCCTCGTCTTTTCTTCTCAAACATGATTGACAGTTTGTGCTAAAGATAGAGTCAGAATGGCAGAACTGTCATTATGTTTTTGGCGTAAAGGGCTGTGGGGCTTTGCTGTTGTTCTCACAGACGTAAAATTTCTTTGTGCAATTAAACTTTCCAACCCAGAGGCACCTGTGAGCAATTATGAAACACTGAAATACTTTGTAAATAAATACAACTGCTGTCAACAGCGGCCTTCTCAATCATCTCTGATGTACTGCAAAGCTACAGGCTGTCTTCATGTAAACATGTATTGAGAGGAGTGGATAGTTTACTGACATTATAGAACATGATTTTGAGGAAATAATTATTGTATTAGCCTACTTTTTACACAGTAATCGCTCTCTTCCACTTGAGGCTGCTAAAGTTGCAAAGTTGTCCTCCCACTAAGATTCTCTCACCCATCAGCTACTCATCACATGTCTGTCTCTCCTTGTTTGCTTTCTCATGTGATTCTGTTTTATGAGCAAGCCTGACTATGCATCAAACACAAGGAGTTACACACCCCCTTGAGCCTGTAACGCTCATTACACACCAGCAAAAAAGGGTTAGTTGGATAGAAATGGAGAGATTATTTATACCTTAGGGTTTGTTAATACAGGAAGTGATGCTCTGTAGGGGTGTTGAAAGAAATGAGGATACAAGTGGAAATAGCACAGACAAGACGATGACGAAGACTGGCAGTGATGATTAACTCTGACATTACTGTAATAGTCTGTCCAGCATGTCATCATAAACTAATAATATATTGACATCATTGTATTTTCACTAGAATTCCATCCATGAGTAACACAATGACAGAATGTATGATTATTTTGGTCATAGATTTCATTTACTTTCTGTTATAAAAATTCTAAAAGCAATTTAATTAATTAATTAAATTATTTTCAGATGGGGGGACCCTGGGACAAAATCTTATGAAACAGGGGTCCGTAGTCTAATTTGCATCAATTTAGTGGTCTCTGATGTGAAAAAGTTTGCAAACCACTGCTATACACTGCCAGTCTTCGTCATCGTCTTGTCTGTGCTATTTTCACTTGTATCCTCATTTCTTTCAACACCCCTAAAGAGCATCACTTCCTGTATTAACAAACCCTAAGGT
This sequence comes from Sebastiscus albofasciatus, assembly GCA_916701655.1. Lineage (NCBI taxonomy): Eukaryota > Metazoa > Chordata > Actinopteri > Perciformes > Sebastidae > Sebastiscus > Sebastiscus albofasciatus. Next base: position 10,647 of record CAKAOI010048159.1, read on the forward strand.
ATAAATAATCTCTCCATTTCTATCCAACTAACCCTTTTTTGCTGGTGTGTAATGAGTGTTACAGGCTCACGGAGGTGTGTAACTCCTTGTATTTGATGCATAGTCACAAAATCACATCATGAAGCAAACAAGGAGAGACAGACATGTGATGAGTAGCTGATGAGTGAGAGAATCTTAGTGGGAGGACAACTTTGCAACTTTAGCAGCCTCAAGTGGAAGAGAGCGATTACTGTTTAAAAAGTAGAGTAATACAATAATTATTACCTCAAAATCATGTTCTATAATGTCAGTAAACTATCCACTCCTCTCACCACAGGTTTACATGAAGACGGCCTGTAGCTTTGCAGTACATCAGAGATGATTGAGAAGGCTGCTGTTGACTGCAATTGTATTTATTTACAAAGTATTTCTAGTATTAGAAGCAGGTGCCTCTGGGTTGGAAAAGCTAATTGCCCAAAGAAATGGTACGTCTGTGAGAACAACAGCAAAGCCCCACAGCCCTTTACGTCAAAAACTTTATGACAGTTCTGCCATTCCGTTTTTATATTTAGCTCAAACTGTCAATCATGTTTGAGAAGAAAAGACGAGGAAGGATATGACTAGAGCAAAATGACCTGTTGCTGGCATTTTTGTTTTGAAAGTTATTAACTCATGATGGAATCATTCAGAAGAGAAAAATCCGCAATACTGTCTGCAAAACAAGATACTACAATCTAACCCTCTGAGACCCACATAGCGTCGGCGTTATATTAGGGGCGGGCCATGGGGGTCCAGGCCCGTCCAAAAAGGTCACTGTGCCCCCTCAGCTGAATTTCTATCGGATACACGGTTCCTATTTTTTCCTGTCACTCATATTGAGAGGAACGGCTGATTAGTTTAGATAAAATGAGCCGAGAAAATTAGGTCAGTTGTCCTGGATGGAAATGAAGATAACTTGATTGCTGACACTTTCAGCACAGGCATTGACGCTCACAGTTATATGTAATAAAGTTCACTAGTGAAACTTTATTACGAGCTACCTGTCAAAAAATATAACAGCCACCTCACTAATGGTTCAAATAAAACACGAACACACAGCGCAAAGATACAACTATGGAAACTCTGGGGAATATGAGCCGTCACTACAATATTTCAGTGAGAAGCCTCGTTTTGATCCGCTCCGTTTGCGTGTTTGTTTTTTTCAATCTAGTTCAATAGAAAAAATGAGAGAAAGTAGACCAAGAGAGTAAAAAGCATCCTGTGCTCCTCTCACATCTTACTTCTTCTACCTGTTTGGATTATTCTGTTCAGTATTACGGAATAAAACAATGGACTAATGTTACACTACAGCAGGCTGAGCAGAGACAACAACTGGTGAGTGAAACATCCACATTTAGTCTTTATTAACTTAAATTATAGTTATGAAGAAATCAGTCAGACTGTTAGATTAATGTGTTGTTTAACTGTCTGTTTATCTCGGCACCTGCGTGTGTGCACATTTTGACCCTGGCATGAGCAAGACGCAGGGCGTGCCTGAGTTAGCCTCCAGTACCTCCTCATTTCAAAACAGAAACCAAAATAAGGTGGCAGCTGGCTGGAGAAGATCACTAGATAACAACCTACTTGCTCTTGGCTATATCGTGTGTTATTTCCAGTAAATATCAAAAATAAAATGTGTGTTTTCTGATAAAAAAAAAAGTACGAAGATAACAAGTACTACTAACCCATCTTTGAGGTGGTTACGTCTCCAGCTCCAGTCTGATCTGGAGCTCACAGCTGATATGTTTCTGGTTTGTTTACATGATGTAACAGAAGTGCAGAATTAACGGATTCAGTGGACAGAGAGCGTCAGATGCTCCGCGATGCACGCTCGCATCCAGTTAGGACACGGTGTTAGTTTATAACCTGTTTTTGTGGGCATAACAGCATGTGTGTGCGTGCGTGCGCGCCTGTGCGCATAAGTGGCAGTATGTATACACCTCTCTGTCAGTTAATTTCTTTCATGAAACATGATAATGTTAAAGATACACTTAATAGAGACTATATGAGGTGAAAAAAATGCCCCCCCTGTCAGAGCTGATTGCCCGTCCGCCCCTAACACTGGCGCCGACCCTGGACCCACAATTGACCCATTTTGGTCTTTTTTAGGGGGGTTCAGGGGGTCTTTAGGGGGAGATAGCAGGTCAGCAGTAGATGTCACATAGAAGTGGTGTACATCATCTGAAAGCTGGGAACATGAAGATCAGAAGCTCAGCACTGTGTGTCAAGTTGTTCTAGTCATCAGAAATAAACATGACTTAATGAATTAAAATAAATTGTGAGAGTGTATAAAGGTTTAGAACATTATGATAGAAGTATGTGATGGCCATCCCCATGCTCTATTATGTCTCATCAGTTGTTGCAGCAATTTTTGGGTTGATACTATTTGTCCCACAGATTTTGTACCAAATACCAAGGGGTTCATTTCGATTGTTTATGTTGTCAAGTTTGAAAAGGTCTACATGTGTTCCTGTTATTTAGTCCACCCCTTGAATAATGTTTGTTTGTTTTGTCTTGTCACGATTGTAGCCACTTTTTGTGCTTATGCTTTGTACATTTTATATTTCAGACATGACGTGTAGAGGCAGGTTTAGACACAGTTTAATACAATCAAACAGCCCTGTAATTAAGCTGGTTTGTGGTACATTGTGCAAGTATGTATTGGCAATGTGTTGGAATGCAATACAAAACTACAGCTTGAAAAAAATAAAACTTGACTTCACTTTGACCTGCAAAACATGCATCACTGACAGACCCACCTCTTTCTACAGTCACTACTTCCTCTTCACTTCCATCAAAGTGGTTCATGAAGCTGTTACTCATCCTACTTTTTGACTTCCTCTGACAGGAAATGGACAAATCTGGTTTGATTTCAGCAACAGATTAATCCTGTGGTGGTGGTGGTGGTGGATTGCATGGATACCAGAGGATGGGCTGATCTCTACAGTCTCCTCCTCCCAGCTTCAGGTTAGAGGCGGGACACTGAGCAGCCAGCTGTATAAAGAGTTAGTGTAGTGATCTGTGTACAGGAGCGTCTCTCTATCTCTCTATCTCTCTATCCGAACACCTGATACAGTCAACAGGTCGCCTCAACGACGTTCTCAACAGGTAGGTTTTATTCATTCTTAAATCACATTTTTATTTTGAAAATATCTTTTCAACATTTCTTGTGGTTGTTACAGATTTTAGTACATTTCATCACAATCTGGCTCTAACTCTATTATAATAATAATAATGATAATAATAATGATAATAATAATCATAATTGCGTCTAATCTCCATGGTGTTTTTTTACTTAGATAACTCTTCATGTATCTGGATTTTGAATAAATGCTAAATGTAAATGGACTTGTATTTATATCGCGACTCTTAGTCTTCCGACCACTCAAAGCGATTTACATGTTCTGACATTTGGACCGGAGGAGCCGGGGATCGAACCACCAACCTTCCGATTGGTAGTCAACCTGCTCTACTACTAAGCCGGATAATATGCGTTCACATTTTATAGTTAAATATATTTAGCAAAACAGTCTGATTTACGGCCAGTTCTAACGTATGAGGACTTTCTTTAAACCTTTTCTACTAAAATAACACTTCTGGTGTTCAGTGTTTTACAGTTTCCCAGCATATAGACCCCACCGCAGCGCAGCAGACTGCAGGTGTGAAGCCGCAGGGATCTCTGGGTAACCTCCAGGATGGAGTCCCTGATGAAGCCGGTGGTTCTCCTCCTCGCTCTCTGGTGCTGCTGCAGTAAGTAGCAAAGTACAGTTACAAAGTACCATAATAATGAAAGTTTATAAAATCTGCATTTTTTTTAATGGAGTTTATTCCCTTTAGAATTTGAGTTGCGCCTTTTTAAATGCAGAAATTGCGCAAATGTCCTGCGCTGCCAGCCCACTGCACTGCTCACATTATTTGATATATTCTAAACAGAGCTTGTAATATTTTATGTATTTTCAGATGCTCAACGCACTGATTACATAACTCCAAAACGAGGCAGCTTTAATGGAGGAACACGAATCATGATCCAAGGAAGCGGTAAGTGATTGAATCAGATACATGGAGGTCTACTAGTTAGTTCATGGTGACGTTTAATCCACAATGATGATGCTGAAATCTTGTTAGAGACCTAATTTATCTCTAGGAATAACTGTGGACATTATCTTAAAGTCAGGTTATGACATGTAAATATTTTGGTTAAAAATGATCAAAAAGTGATCAAAGAATCTCGTTTGTGCTAGTTATCATATATCATGACACGGTTTATCTGAGGAGATGCAGCTGAATAAATGAGGTTGAAGTAGTTCTAGTAATTATAATTTTGGATCATTTGTTTCTAATCTGTGACAAATGTCAACTCCTGATCGAAAACTTTAGCAACATTGTCATCTGTATCTTCATGATACTAAAAGTTGTCCTTCAGTAGGACTTGTTTGCCTGTTGACTCCTTTATCCAGAAAAAAACATTTTGCATTTACCTGTATGCATTTATCCCCTCCCACCCCCCAGGTTTTGCCCAGGAGAGACAGTTCCAGCTGTATCCAAAAGATGATGACTTTGGCAACAGTGTGTTCCTGGTGTCAGACAAGCTGACGGTCCCCTGTGATGTGGAGAGAGACTCAACACACAGCAACAGGATCACCTGTGTCACCAGGTAGCCTACAGGCCGAGAGGACTCTTAATTCAGTGATTCTCAAAGTAGGGTCCGTGGCACTCTGTCAGGGGAAATAATTTGATATAAATTATGAAATTGTGCTGTATCATTAAAAAGTACATATATACAGATAGGGGACTATTTGTGCCAATAAAAACAAGTATATTGTGTTCATTAAACTCCCACCCACATTAGCTTTGGGCCAATAGAAACTCTGATATGATTGTGGCATGCAGCAATAAGTTAATTATTTTAAATTTGAAGCACTGACTGAAAGTCAGCTTTAGACTTTTAAATTTAAATATCTGAAGATGAAATACTTGAAATGTAGGCTATAAATCCTGTTAAGTTGAGTCCAAATGCAGTTGAATAAAACCACGCACTTTTTTAAAAAAGGTAAATAAATGGTATTAACAATATACCAATAACATTGCAAATTTCCCCACTGTGGGACTAATAAAGGATTATCTCATTCTATCTTAAAGCAGCAGTGGGTAGAATTGAAGCAAATATGAATAAAAACAGTTATTTTTATAAAACGGTCACTATATCCTGACAGTAGTGCATGAGACAGGTTATCTGAAAAAAAATACTGTTTAACTGTAAAATGAGAAAGTTTGTGACCTGGCAGCCATGTTGAGATCAGTTGAGGAAATACCAAGCACCGCCCACCAGCCGGAGCAAACTTTCTCATTTTACAGCTAAACAGTACACTACAGACTACAGACTACTAGATTTTTTAAACCCTGAAAACAGAGCCATGAGGAGGTGCAGAAGTCTAGTTTTCTCTCAGAACACTTGAATTACAATATGCTGAAAGGTTATTATGGAATTTTTTGCCCAATGATGCCAAAGACATTCTGCCTCCTGCAGGTTTAACATGATTCAAATTGAAATGTGTTTCTGTTTATCACTGTAAAACAGGTCTGAAGTATTTGGGGTGAAGAGTTTCAGAATACAAATAGCTCCTTTGGTGTTTGAGAGTACAAATGATAGTAAGCATTATCAGTGTTACGATTATGAGGAGGTCCTTGGAAAATGTTTTCCCCTGTAGTTGGTCCCTGGCCCCAAAAACTTTGAGAACCCCCGTCTTAATTGAATAAACACACTTTATCATAAGTCACTTCATGCATATATCTCTTATCCATCACAGAGCCATGCCGCGTGATCGCTACATGGTCCATGTCAGTGTGGATGGCGTTCCCATTCCTTACAGCAATTTGTGCGGGGGCAGGCACAAAATACACCACTGCAGCTTCTATGTAAGTTTACATCTTCATTTACAAATGAACTAATCTTACAGTCAAGTTTGGGTCAGTTTCTAACAGCCCTTTTTTCCATTCCTACTGTGACTTTTCTCAGACTGTTTGGTGGCGCACGCCTACTATCAAGACTCTGAGTCCAGTCAGTGGTCCCCCAGGTATAGTTCTTTACTCCTATAGCACATAGTGGATTTACACAGTCCATTCATTAAACTCTATTAAATATATTTTTTAAACCCACTTCAAAACGGCTGCAGGCAGCTTGGTGACAGCGCGAGGACTTCTCTTCACTGATGTGTACGGAAGCAACACTGCCAAGAGCTCTAACGGCAATGACGCCAGTATTCTGAGGTATAGAAATAATATGAAACAGATATACTTTCAAAATGTTCATATTAACGTAAGGCATTTTGTCTCACCCAAGCATTAAAGTATCATTGATTTTAAATGTAGGGCCATTTCTGACAGCTTTATGATGACATCCTGTCAATATCCTATAAAAGAAAGCAGACTGACCCACTAATGAACGCTAAAGAATCTAGTTTGACAGAATAAAAGCAACTGAAATTGACCGGTTGAAATGTGTTCACATGTTTTACGAAAACATAAGACTGAGAGATACTCAAGACATTTATTTGCTTGCTATGTAACAACCAACTTCATTTAAACTTCATTAAAATGTCATCTTGTAATCGATCAGTGAATAGGATCTTGTTTATTGCAGAGTCTACATGGGAGGGATGCCGTGCCTGCTGCTTAAACCGGATTCAGATGAACTGTAAGTAGTTTGTATATCACAGTGAAAACACAGCAAAATGCAAAACATATTGATTAAGTTAAGTTAAGATACTGTCTGTCTCACAGCTGAGGTATCTTTTGTGGGATGAAGTTAGGTTAAAGGTGTTAAATTCCATATCCTGAGCACAGAGATGCAAATTATGAGTTTCCTTACTCGATCATTGTTAACACTAACGTTCAATCATAGATTAATCGTAATCAAAAAAACATACAAATTGTGCATATACTAAACAATACCAAATGTGCTTCTTTTCCTCAATCAAAGCCTTTTTTCCACAGCAACATATTGCATAATCTCTGACAGCATTGCATAGCCTATGAAACATATAGAGATAGAGGCCTAGACATATTAAATACACTGAAATATAATTGAATATCAGATTACATGCGGAGCATGCTCATGAAAATCCGCTATACATCTCTGCCTAGTTTTATAAGAAAGACGCTCAAAAGGAACTAAATGTAACGCTGCAACAAGAGAAGAGTTACCGCAGCGGCATCCAGCAGCTGTTGTCAAAAAAGCACCAGAGTTTTGTCTCTTTGCTTCTCTAATGTTTGCGCCGGCTCAGCCACCGCCATGTTGAGAGCCCTGTGGAGGCAACAGAAATGCTCCCAATCTCGCATTTAGCACCTTTGAATAAAACTGAACTGAACACTAAGAAACATATTACAGTTTCAAAAGTTTCTACATTTTTTTCTAAAGATATAACCTACGAGTGGACTCTGAGTCTTCTAGCTGGGGAGACATGAGCTGCAAAATGACGGGGACGTATGTCGGTAAGATGGTTTCGTTCACAATTACAGCCACTCTTAACATTTTTTTTTTTAAAGGTCAATTTTGAAACTGTACAAATCGTCCTTTAACAATCATGTTTTATTTCCAACAGGGCATCACAATTTCAGTTTCATTGTTAATAATCAATATGGAAGGTAGGTCATGCTAACTCTAATTTCTGCATTTCTTTACATTCAATTAAAGTGTTTCACTCAACAGTAAGGTTATTGTATGAACAACTGTAACAATATTAATTAATTTCTTTGAAATCTTTAGGAGTATGCCATTCAAGTCTCTGTACAGGGTTTCAGCTGCGGGCGCGCTCTCCATGTTTCAGACCTATGCGGGTACGTTAGACAGACAGGCATTTGCTCACAATAAAGTACTTCCTCTGTAGTATTTATTCTCATTACAGTGAAATGTGTGTTATGTCTCTTGTTCAGAGGTGACAGGAGTCTCTCCGTCCACGGGCAGTGTCATGGGCGGAACCCTGTTGACCATCCACGGCCGCTTCTTTGACCAAACCGATCACCCAGCACGTGTTCTCGTTGGAGGTAATCACACTGGAAACTTACCGAAAAACTCAACCAGCCGTAGCCAGTTTCCAATACCATGACAGCTTCTCTGACATTGTTTTCACACAGTACAAAGAGTTGAATGTCGTGCGTCTCCCCAAAACAAAACCCAACACATTATTCCAATCGTGAAATGGTGATAATCCTTTTCAACACAAACAGAATGTGTGCATACTTTGAGACACAGCAGACAAAGGAAACCACAGAGCTGTCTCACGCTAGAGGAAAGAATCCTGTGAAAGCTTAGAGACACAACAGACCGTGACAAACGAGCCGGAGCGCCGTCTTTCATAAGACGCCGTGTGTCTTTTTAACATGTTACAGTACGTGTTTGACAGTGAATCAGGGCTCTTTGACGCAATCATCGTCGAAATTAAATCCCCGTTCTTCCACATTTTTCACATGATGAAGAATGAATTCAAGGTGCACAGGACGCCAGAAATGAACATGAGTCAGATACAGAATGCAGAGCGTACACTATCAAATGACAGTACACAAAATATGTTCATGTAACTTACCTAATCAGACCTTCAAGTCTGCAATAAGGTTCTTATGTTACTGATGGTATAGCATCAGCATTAGGGCATGTGTTACCTTTACTTCCATGCTTTAAAATTAGGAAACTAAAAGGGATAGTTTGGGTGTTTTCAAGTAGGGTTATATGAGCTACTTATCCATAGTCAGTGTATTACCTACAGTAGATGCCGGTCGGCACGCCTCCAGTTTGGAGAAACAGACAGGAGTGCCGACACCAGAGCAAAGCAACACAGTGCTGTGGATGGGGACGGCAGAAAAATGTATTTTAGACACCTAAAAGAAAGGCCCACCTAAAGCAATCAATTTTCGTTTAAGTGTACGTTATATTTAGGATATTTCAACACAGTCTCACGGTAGAATTTAATCTATGTGATTCGTGTACATAGACAAATTTCCCTTTTTCTCTCGACACTCAGAATGACTTTCAACAACGTATCTTTTGTGCGTTTTCCTATGAATTTCCTTCCTCATGAAAGTTTGAAAGCATGCACAACACAGACAAAAATTACATTCCCTTTCCACTTCCACCACATCGCAGAGCTCACATCATCTATTTTCTTCCTGAATATTAGTCAGCAGTCAAAGTCTAATAGTGAACTCTTGTTACTGGTTGCACATGATTGTGACCAAGGAGATTTATTTTTTATTTTTCGAGGCCTGGAGAGGTAAAAATTCCAAAATAATTCACTTGAAAGAAACAGAACGATTATTTTGAGGCACCATTTGCAAAATGAAGCACTGGAAAACAAAAAATAAAACCAAAGAAACAACAAAATATCACAAATAAAGTGATGTGAGGTATTGGAACGATGCAACCACGAGTACATCTGTCAAAGTTAACGTGATGATAACGCGTTAAGGTAAATTCGTTTTAACGCCACTAATTTCTTTAACGCATTAACGCAATTTGCGATTTGTAGGTTGTAGCAGGCTCAGTTTTAAAGCTAGATAGTGATGATGCTGGCAACATATGAAACTAGAAAACCTAATGAATCCATTGGTACCAACCATGTCATGCTAGCTTGAGAATATAAATATAATATATAACACTCCAAACTAATTTGTAATTAATCACGATTAAATGTCAATTGACAGTTCTAAAAGAAATATATCATCCTAAATTCAGTCATTTTGCACACATCTTCTTGTCAACTGAAAGGCTAGTGAAATGTATAAAAAACATACTAAGTTTCAGTGGTGTTTCAGCCGACACGGAGGTGAGTGGGTTATTAGTCCAGAAGCCCGCAGAAGCCCGTGCTGTTGTGTCTTTTTGTGCGTTATTGTGACGCTGACTCTCCTTCAGGCCGGCCTTGTGAGATCCAGAGTGTGTCCGATGACAGAATCACGTGCAGGACCCCCAAACACGAGATGAACGGCAACATGTCAGTCCACCCAGGTAAGAACAAAACCTCCTCTTCTTCTGTTCTTCTGCCTTTTGTTGTGATAGTTGTTGCTGTGTCATTATCTGAACAAAGCATTAACACCAGTCGGCATCTCGGTCACTGGAAGAATTTAAAGCATCCGTCAACAAAAGAGTTGTCTTGAAGATGACGATCTCATCGTCACCGTGTTGTCACGATTCATCAAGACTCACTTTGATGTGTTGTGTACTGTAAAAAGATAACCTGCTATGTGACTGTGACAAAAGAACATATTTTTCATCATACATCATCTACATGACCTTTCGTAGAGCTGATGTCAACAGCAGATACAGACACCGTTTTTTTAATTTCTACAACAAGATGAACTTTAAAAGTCATCTAATGCTTGGGATCAAACAATAAGAGCATAAATTCCTTGCTTTTTGCCTGGATCACAGAGGGCCATATACTCTGTTTTGACCAAGTCTTACTTCAAGAGGGAGAAGAGCACATGTTTTAGAAAAGCTATCTCTCTCTAGAGCGCCCCATGTGATTTAAAGGTTTTTATTCGAAGTGTGCATTGTGCAAAAGAGTGCTCAAACAAGCTCCCGTTAACGTTGGGTTCTGCAAACAATTACATAAGAAGCAAAAGGGTACTTCATTCCTCGTGTGGTTATTTATACTTTCTAAGAGAACTATTTGCCACCCATCTGTTGACTAAGAGATGCAACTAACAATTCAATCAGGAGAGAATTTGATGATGATTTATTACAAAGTGCATGAATTATGAATAGTAACAGTCTTTGGCAATTTAGACCCGATGTGACATGATAAGGGGGAAGTGATGCCGTAGTTGGATTAGGAATATTCCCCCCGGGTCTAGACACTGGTAATGGTGGTAGTGAAGACTGATGCGGATCCGATGAATGAAGTGGAGCAGGATTGCTCTGATGTGATGAATCTGGAGGTGATGGGGTGGTGAAGGGTCGCATCAGTTTGTGCTGATACTGACACTGAAACAGCATAGAGGAGAACGGTTTTTAAACTTTTGACAGCAACAATGTGATTGGTTCAGGGAGATATGGCAAGCTCTGATTGGTCACTGAAAAGAGAGACACCCATAATCAGCTGACATAGTAATAGCCCATGAGAGAGTGACCCAGAATGAATGAGAATGAATGAGATTGCACCCCTAGTCCTCCTGACTGAATTTACGCATAAGCTTCATTTGATTTCACATGCGATTATCCTGCTGATTATTTTCTTGATTCATTGATTAATATCTCTGTCTGTAAAATGTCAGAAAATAGTAAAAATGCCCACTATAATTTCAGAGAACCCAAAGTGACGTCTTCAAATGTTTTATTCTGTCCGACCAACAGTCCAAAACCCAAAGATTTTCAGTTTACTATCATATATGTCAAAGAAAAGCAGCAGATTCTTACATTTCAGCAGCTGGAATCAACTAACATTGAGCGTTTTTGCTTGAAAAATGACTGAAAATAGATTATTATATAGTCCTTGTTCTTCTTCTTCTTCTTCTTCTTCTTCTTACAAAGAACATACATTAATT
>CAKAOI010048159.1:22219-72957 GCA_916701655.1 Sebastiscus albofasciatus
CGGTTTTTAAACTTTTGACAGCAACAATGTGATTGGTTCAGGGAGATATGGCAAGCTCTGATTGGTCACTGAAAAGAGAGACGCCCATAATCAGCTGATATAGTAATAGCCCATGAGAGAGTGACCCAGAATGAATGAGAATGAATGAGATTGCACCCCTAGTCTTCCTGACTGAATTTACACATCAGCTTCATTAAATCTCCCTTTAAGGTACATTTTGAACAGATAAAAAAATGTGCGATTAATCATGGACAATCATGCGATTAATCGCGATTAAATATTTGAATCGATTGACAGCCCTAACTAAGACACAATGAGTCCTTACCTACACTTCCATGTGTGCCAAATGCGATTAGAGAAGATGAAAAACTCCACATATCGAGGCATCGTGGTCACTTTCATTAAAGCCCCCTAAATCTCTTTACCTCAGCAAACAGACCCATGAGGTGCAGAGCACACAGCTCTCAGGTGAGTCTGAACGCTTGAGATCAAAAGAGCTCCTGGGCAGCTTTCAGAGATTAAAAAGAGAGAGACAGGTGGACAAAAAGGGAGTCTTAAAGAGTCTGTCAGTCTATTTAAGGAGGTCGTGTGATTTTTTCTTCCCCCCACCCCTCCCCCCAACACCAGTCATTCAGGTTTGAGCAGTTACATGTGGAGTAAACTCTTATGTTCAGGGAGCTTATCGAGGAACCTGACTCACTCTGCAGCTGCAAGGAGCATATAAATGTAATGCCAAAATACACGGGCGCCCACCCACACCAACATTTTCTGACTACAACCAAAACCACTTTGTGAATTCTCTCACCAAAACATCAATTTGCAATGATTTGCTTTAACCTATCATTCTGAATTTTCTTCACATGTATTTTTCAGCAAAATCAATTTCATAATGAGCGCTCTGTTAAAACCATTACGATTTCAACAGAAAGAAAATGAAGTGCTACCTACTGGTTTTCTAAAAATGTAATCATCAGATCATCAAGTTTGAACGGCCTTAGAGCAAGTCACTGTATTCTCATCATGCCCCAGGATGCTGACCTCACTGTCCGCAGACGTAGATAAACAAAAAGAGGATTTCTAAACAGATCAATAAAACATGGAATTATCATTATCATGCACGACGCAATGTTTCTTGGAAACTGATGCCAACAGCTCGCAATTTTCACTGTGCAGCATCGAGACAGGCCAAGAGGATTCAAGTTAACTAGCGAGTTGACCTTTGATTTTATAACCATTAGTCAATATCTGTTGAAAGCAACGGACGGCTAATGCATCGAGCAGCTGCAGCACACACACACACGTGCATAACAAACTAAGACTGACTGCATGTGACAGCATATTACAACACAAACCCACACACACATAAAAATATAAACATACCCTCCAGCACATTAAAACACACACAGACGGACGCACACACTCGCATCTCCTCCTCCTCTTGTGGCCACGATGAAGTAGGTCTCCAGACAGGCTGCTGAGGTAATGGGCCGTACTCCTCTCATCCAGCTTCCTCTTCTCTCTTTGCAGGCGTGAATGCAACATCAGACCATGACTTCATGTCCTGACTTCTCCTCTCCTCAGTCACTGATACAGATCTCTACCTCGGCCATGAACCTCTCATTTTCTGGCTGGCTTAAAAGACCACTAGGTGATTAACTAGGCCAGCAAATAAAACATATATCTTAGGGAGTCTTAAGCCGAACTACAGAATCGTGACAGGAGCTGTTCCAGGCCTTTTTTTTTGATGGATTCGTATTGACTATAAAATCCTATTCATTTCCAGACCGCTGTTCAATCCCACTGCACTCCATTCAATGCACAGTGAAGTGCATAAAATAATTTGACGCATTCCATGAAAAAGGGTCTTTTTATCTCCATTTCTGTGGCACTTTGAAGGTGAACCACACCTCTAAAGTGATGCTCTTGGTTGAAACTGTGTTTGAACTTGACATTTTGTTGATGCTGAGCGTAAAGAAAGTCTAAATGTCGTCCAAAGTTTCTCCTGCTACAACAGATCCATACAAACACTTCTCTCTCCATGAATGCAACAGGAGAGCTATGCTATCTAACATACTGTATTATAGGGCATGCTGTAGCTATTTAGCTGTGAAACATATATAAGTTGCTAGTAGGGATGTCACGGTACCAGAAATCTAGTAGTCGATACCAATACCAGTGAATTTCCACAATTCTCGATACCAAATTCGATACCACGGTAAAAAAAACAAACAAACAACAACAATAAATCCCATGTAATTCCACACGTACTCTTATATTAAAAACATTTGAACATTACAAAAAACAGAGGCATGTAGCCTTTAAGTAATAAATAAAAAGAATTGACCCTTTTTGTTTATTTTGGCATATCAGCAGCATGTTATCAATCGATAGTCAGACGACGGACACTACATACTGACCATGAACGCATCTGGTCCGTTAACTGTTATAAGAGAACCATAATGTTAATGAGGTAATCACCGCGAGGTGGATGGAGCCGTCACAGCCGGTGTGCACAGAGCAGCGGCGCCAGGTAGAGCCCCGCAGCAAAAGCGCTACCGGAGAGGCCAGACACACCGCCACCCGACGGTACAGATCAGAGTCAGCGCTCTGCACATGTTGACCGTAATCTTTCTTGTAAAATGTCCGGTGTAATCGGTAACACCGGTGTTGTCACAAGTTTATTAACCGGTGGGGACATTTTCCTCACTGTCACTTCACTACCAATGACCGTTACAGGCATCGTACGGTACCTTCAGTACTGTAGAAAAAGAGTACCGTCACTTTTTTAGAATTTTGGCGATTTGGTACCGAAGTATCGGTTCTCGTGACATCCGTAGTTGCTAGTAGGGATGCTAATTTTGAACTTTTTTCAAACAGATAACCGACCCTCGTTAACCGATTATTAACCATTAACTGACAAGATTGCCAGTGTATGTGCAAAACAGACAACTGAGCCCCCAGTTCAGCCGTCCGGGAGAGTTAGCAGCCACGGTGCTGCGTGTATTGTCGTAGCCATACGCAGCCACTTTCCCAGTAAGTCTCCACCACATCATTTATCATCATATCGTATCGGCACTAGCGTCGAAAAATTCCCAAATATATCCAGCTCCTAATCAGGAGTGGGAGAAAAAAAAATCATGATTTTACCCAATATATATATAAAAAGGTAAATATTAATTTATTCATTGCATGCTGTATGTTTTGCATAAGGCACATCCTCGACAAAGCATAATTAGAAATATTTCATAAGTCAGAAACAAGCTATTTAGTCAACACAATGCAGGACCCACTGTCACAAAGGCAACCATATTGACTCCTACGTTCATACCGTCTTAGTTTGACAAAGAGGAAGAGGAGCTCTGTATTCACTGGCTTTGTTGTTTAGTTCCTATCTACACTTCATGGGTCACGGCAAAAGCAAACCTTTTCTGCATTGTGTGAAAACTCTTTGTTGGCAACTGAGCCAAGTGTACAAGACCATTATCAAGATAAAGCTCTGAAAATTGGATGAAGGACTGAAGTGTTTTTCTGCCGGACAGGACACTAAACTGCATTACTCCGTTTCAACACGTCAACCAAATTAATCATTTAATTAATCACTAAGCCAATAATATCCAGCGCAGCCCAAAATCAGTATCAGTTGTTCGAGGGTGAGGAAAACCCTTCAGGGGGAAATTACTGCTCCTTTAAGCCTCACCACAACACACACTATAACATCAGCCTACCATAATCCACCACTGCAGACAGCTGCAGTGTCTACCACATAAGCACCATCCACACTGAGCTGTCGGTCCGTGGCTGCACTCCAGCTTTTCTTCCAAGCTGGTTAAATAGCACAGGTTGCTGCTGCCTCTCCGGGGCGTTTTAGAGAGGCGTGCTGGTGGGTGGCAGCGGTGCTTACTATGCCCTTTAAGAGACTCAGACTTCGTGCCTGCCGGGAATGTAAAATGCCATGGTAATGCCACATTAGTGATTAATACAGTACATCCGCTAAAACCCTAATGTGATGCATTGGGTTTTTCAAATGTTGAGAAATGAATCCGTAAGTGATAAAATGCAGTTGTAGCTGCCAGGAGGAGGAAGAGGAGGAGGACAGATTAGAAAGCACACAATCCTCCCCGATGGGTGACTGACAGTGGTCTTGTGCTGCTCTGCTGGCGAGAGCGAGGCGAATGCAATAATCAGCTAGTGGAGTGCTAAGGCCACAGGTTGTGTGTAATGGCTAATTGCTGTTGCTGTAAACAGCCAGCACCATTACATCTGCAGTGCTGTTCCAACAAGGCTCTGGTCAGAGGAAAAGACGAGTGCCTAATTAGTGTCTGTGTGATACAGAGCTCAGGGTCTGGCTGCTATCAGGTTTCACATTAAGGCAGAGTGTGATATAAGGTCCTCCCTGGCCCGCTGTGCACCGAGGGTATTTATATATAACTGAAGCATGTGCAGGTCAGACACACTGAGCTGATTTACTCTGGCAGACACTGATGCGGCTTGTCAGTGTGATCAATCAGCATTTAATCGTGGTTGTAATCATACGCGACAAAAAACAAACACAGGCTGATTAACTCCCACTGACATCATCTCACCTTCTTAAGGCTGGGTGATGTGAATAACATGAAAAGTATGACAGGGTTTACCGCAGGAAAATGTTTAGCTGCACCCGGATCCTGACACATCTCATGTCATGATCGTTGTAGTTAACAGATGATGATGATAGATGACTACCTAAACGATAGTTACACATGACATTTGGCCTTTGCTCTTTTTCCCTGACGGTTAATGTTTTATTAAATAAAAGTGTATTCATTTTCTATGATATTAGCAGAGGTGGTTTTTATTTCAGATGAGGTGGCACACATCTGTTATTAAACACTGTATTTGATCAGATAGTTCCCGATTTAAATTATGATTATGTATTTTATTTAAGTAAAGTTCTTGTGCGGCTGCTTATTTTTAGACAATATTTACCATTTGAGTTTGGCTTCTTTAGAAACCCTATTTTTCTCAAATTGAGGCGGTATTGTACTGAAAATCAGATATCAAATCAGCACTAGTATTGAAAACATTTAAACTGATAACCATACATCAGAGAAAAGTATTCAAGAGTGTAAAACGTCAAAATAGCCTGACTATAATAGGCTGGATAGATAATTCCAATAATACATTGGCTGATTTCCTTTACATAAACATTTTTTATAAGGGATCCCCTATATTTTATCATTTAAGAACTCTGATCAAGTTATGTACTGAGCTACTTATTCTATAGTTGAAAATGTAAATGTTTTCTTTTTTTTTTAAGTACCTCAAACGTATAATTGCTATTTCTGTAGTGCAATTTCTTGTTAGGTTTCGGTTCTAAACATCAATAACTCAGCTTGTTGGTTTTTAACGTCAATTATCTTTTTTGGGATCATTAATTTGGACGTTAGAATTTGGTAAAAAAGATAATGCAATATGATAATGTCATCATGATATGATTCAAGCGAAAGACAAACAATAAAATGAAATTAGATTTTCTGGATTTTTCCCTTCAGCACAACTGTTTGTACATCGTCACACCCTGCTAGTGTTCTTACAATACTGGCATTTCTAACTTCAATATAATACCTTGAAAAATATTGATATTCAACATAATTTTCGATACCACAGGGAAATATTGACATAATATTGACGGCGGAGTGTGTCAACTCGCTGTCGGAGAGAAAAGAGAAAAGCCGTGTATTAGGGCTGGGACGATTCACCCATCTCCCGATTCTATATGTATTGCGATTTTTAAGTATTGCGAATCGATATCACGATTTATTACGACTTTTGTTAACTTTTTTAACAGTGGACCATGGGAAAAAGTTGAATCACACACTTCGGGGGACTTTTACTTTGGAAAATATCTAAATTGATAGAGTAAGAATGTTTGATTTTCAGCGTGTATGTAGTTAGAGATGTCCTGAAGTCAAATATATCAGTCATTGTCAGGCATTATTTATTGTTTTTTTTCCAGCAACCCCAAAATCAAAGAAAGAAGACATTTCCCTCACAAACTAGTGGCATTTTCTTATTAATTCATAAGGGACATGTAATGTTTTATACTTCTGGCGCATATAATCCAATCAATGTTATTTCCATATATGTATTTGTATATAAAGTTCCCTTTGTTAACACCTTATTTTGAAAACCAGACGTAGTCACATGTCTCTCGTAGCTCTGCCGTCAGCTCTCTTCTCTGTATACATCCATGGTCAGCTCCATCGGGGCTGTTTGAATGCATTTAACATAAATGTCAGCATATGGGTGCTCTACAGTTGTAGCTTCGGCCGATTTGACCACAGAGATGAGAGTGACGGCTGGCTTGACCTCACGTTACTGCAATACGATAACGTCTCCTGTCCATGACATAGTTAGCATGCAGCTTTATCCATGATGTCTAGCTCTGCTTTTCCTGGCAATGTGTGAAACCCAAAGTGTTTCCATTCTTTAGTGTATGTGTAGTGTTTACCACGTTGGATTTAAAATGTGAGGGTGCAGGTCGTATCCACGCGGACCCTCCGCCGTTTTCTACTTTTTCATCTCGTCTTGCCTTGCAGCGGACGGCTGCTGATTGTTTTGGTGATGGAACGGGAGCGGATATGATGTTAGGTTACTCAGACTACAACAATAAAAAAGGTAACTTCCTTTTACCTCTGCAAAGACTCAAACTAAGCAAATATATCGATTTTGGCATTAAAAAAATAAATTGCAAAATCGTGAAAAAAAACGCGATACATAGGTGAATCGATTTTTTTCCCCCACCCCTACCGTGTATACTGTGGAAAATGAGTATTGAAACCATTTCAAATATTCAGTATCACTATTTATCGATACTTTTGACAACACCACACTTTACTAGTAAGTAAGTAACTTTCTTATTTATACAGCACCATTCAAAAGCAGAACGCCACAAAGTGCTTCACAAAAGAAACAAGGCAACCGACCTAAATACAGACATGAATAAAAACACCATAAAATATAAATTAATTTAGATAAGAGTAAAAACTACACAAAAGCAAGTGTGAACAGGTGGGCTGTACTGCACTAACTGGGACAGAGCTGTACTCTGACCACTCAGCATCCTGGCAGAGAGGCTGTACTGAAAGAATCACTAAACAGGGTGAAAGCAGGCTTTTGTATTGTTCACCAGAAGAATGCTGCATGTGGCTTGAGTTATGCTCTCCATTTTGGCAACCATAAGCAGTCTGCACATTTGAAAAAAACGCTAAAAACTATCCAAGGCCGCACATAATACACGCGTATAGGTGGAAATGTGCACACTGATGCTGCTGTTTCCCTTGTGTGCAGCGCTCTGCTCCAGTTCCATCAGTCACATCACACTGACTCCCGTGTCCCACAATCATCCCTACGGTCATTCATCACAATGTCAGTCAAACGCTGACTCGGGTCCCTGGAGTGTCATGGAAATGTTGTGTACTCATTCATGTATGCGTATATTTTGGTGTGTCCGTGTTTGTCTGGATGCATGTGTCTGTGTGCATTCATGCATGTGTTTTTTCTATTTTTGGTGGCCTTTTTTTCCCCCTTTCTTTCCTCTCAGAAGGCGGCGGAGATATGAAGGTGTGTCGCTGCAGTGACAGAGAGAGAAGAGACGGAGCGAGTCGACACAGAGGAATGGGGTGGTGGTGGGGGTGGGGGGGTTAGGAGGAGCTCAGCAGCAGCAACAGGCAGAGGGCAAAGAGGATGACAGTGCCTTCTAGTAGCCTCTCTGTCAACATGATTATCTGTGATCCCAGCTTGAGGTCAAAGGCATGTCACACAACATGCAAGACGGTTACTAAGGACAGTCAAATAGAGACTCACGGGGGCTGCATGGCAAGGCAGTGACAGAGCCAAGCTAGCTTTGCATTAACTCCCTGAAGATTCAACAGAATGAAATTATGAAAATGTTCTCCTGGCAGACGTGTAGCTTTGCTGCGGCTCACTGCAATATGGATCAAAACTCCAGGCGAAGCATCCGTCTGAAGGCATGACTAGAAAATCACTACGGCCAACATGTTGTTGTTTTTTCCAATTAGCGTCTCTGCATTGAGTATCTCCCAGGATGAAACATGAAGATATCAATCCAACAGTAACGCTTTAATGTCTTTAGATTATACACACAGCTGAGATGCAATAATGCCGTTGATGAGCTCTGTTGATGACAACAGTGTCCAAAGCAGATCGGATCCCAGAGGCAGCTCCGTAGCGTTGCTGTGTGCGTTGTTGTGCATGCTTCGCTGGTCAGTTTTTGAGGTCGACAAACAGGCAGAACATCACGTTAATCCAGCTCTGTATCAGCTACAATCTGTGTACAAGCTTTAAATAGAAGGTCAGGCTGCTAGTTAGGCAACTGCCCGAGGCATGACCCTGTCCCATGATACATACTGTGTGTAATAACGCCATAGGATGAAGGAATTGAAGGAAAACATTGCCATAGCCAGTTCTGTTGCCAAGCGAAATACCCGGAGTCATTAAGCTCTGACACTACAGCTGAAACAATTAGTCGATTAATTATTAAGCAGAATAATCCCTAGTTGCAGCCCTATCTGAAAACTCTTGTCAAATCTCTTAGTAGCACAGAGAACTGCACAAAACATTTAAGTAACGTTAGCAAACTTCTCATTCTTAGTTGGCGATCGCTTTTACCAAGTGAACTTACAAACATCACAGGCGGGAGATTACATCAGCTGCAGCTAATTAATGTAAACTCTATAACTTGACAACAAGCCAACGTGAAACTTTTGTCTATTGTCTGGTTAATGTGCTCTCTCCAAGCTGGTGTCTGTACTATTGTGAGAGAAAAGATGCTTTCTCTCTCGATACCAGTCCCGGGAATTCAATACTGAGTACTGATCCGATATCAAACTTGAAATCTGTATACAATGAGAGAAGAAAACACTAAATTATGTACTACTATACACATAAATGGCTGCACGGTTTCCTCCCACAGTCCAAAGTCATGCAGGTTAGGTTAATTGTTGCCTTTAAATTAGGTGTGAATGGTTGTCTGTCTCTATGTGTCAGCCCTGCGATAGACTGGCGACCTGTCCGAGGTGTACCAGCCCCAACCCCTAACGGTTGCAGATGGATGGATATACACATAGAAACAGGTGCACCCCTAAAAGAAACATCACTCTGTAACACCGGTCTACAAGCATGATCTAATTGATCACTTCACATCAATTTCAGAAGTAGAAATCTCCCACTTATCAGGCATATCACACTGATATTTTTATTCTTATCTTACAACCTTGAATTAGGACTTCCTGTATTTTAATTGAAGTAACTCATAAAATATAAACTGTGAAAAGTTTGTACAAAACAAACTGATTAATCTTATGTGTCAACGCTGCTCTAAATCTAAACGAAATATAGGTTTTCACTAAAAACTGCAGTTTTTCTGTCTTCTCAGCCAACAAAAGGTGTTGATTACAGATCTAAAGTTTTAGTTATGTTGAAAGCTAAAGCGATTTAGATTCAACAAATGATTTGACAAGATCCGGATTCAATAAAACGCCATCAAACCCAAACCCCTAGTCATAGTTACATCATTATTACGAGGGAATGCAGTGCAGACTTTTCAAAATCAATGTGTACTTGGAACTGCATTAGCAGGCAATAATAATGCAACACCAACAAACCTAATGCAGACTTGGTGTTCAGTGTGATGGATTACACAACTCAGGAGTCTGCCAACAGTCCTAAACAGCAAAATAAAACTATAAAAACATTTCAAAATGGTCTGCAGAAATGTTATGTATGTATGATTTGTGGTAAGGAGGTAAGCCTTAAAAAGAACACTTTCCCCGAGGCGTCTCAGAAGATCTTCAAAGTCTTTTAACATCCTGTTTGTCATTGAAGGAATGACAGACAGAGTTTTTATTCACAAGGTCAGTTTCTCAACAGCTGTGCTATGAAAGCTTCACCATTCCTGTTTCTAGTGTTCACATTCGTATGCAGTTTGTTCTTCACCTACTCACTGATGGACTCAGTAAACAATCAGTCTGAGTGTGCAACAAGTGGGCGTTCAGAATACCGTTTTAATTTGCAAAAGCAACTTGCGTGCCAGAAATTGCTTGCTTCGATCTGCCAAAAAATATATACTGAATAGAATAGAATATATCTTTATTGTCATTGTACAAGTACAACAACATTTAAATGCAATCTTTTAAAAAGTGCAAGAAATATAGACAATAACATGCCTCTAAAACTATTAAAATAATAAAAACACACATACCACACACAAGACATTCACATTCTGCAGGTATTGCACGACTCATATCATTATTGCACAGTGAATATTCACAAGATGTTCAGGTTATTGCTGTGTTTAGTGCAGTTCAGCTCTGGCATAAAAACTGTTCTTTAATCTGTTTGTCTGGGCTTTCAATGTCCTGAAACGTCTGCCAGTTCAAAGAGAGAATGTCCAGGGTGAAATGGGTCCCTGAGAATATGCTGTGCTTCCCTGAAACAATATACAGTATATATACAGTGTGTGTGTGTATATATATATATATTTGCTGCAACATATAGGCCTTAAATCAGTGTATTTCACCAACACCACCTAGCTCTGGTTTCCATGTCATCAGGTTTTTACAAGCACAGTATTGACACAGAACAAACGAAACAACAGGCTGCTACACTCAACAAAGCCAAAATTAGAGGGACAAATTAACACCAGCAGCAACCAGCCAAATAAAGGTACATTTTTCTGCTGTATTACCAGATAATCCAACAAGTAGACAAACCTCCTTTGAATGCTCTGACTTGTTTTAAAAAGAAATGAAATTCCTTGGCTACAGAAATAAAGGAAGGGATTTGGGGGAATTTACTATTCACTATGGCCTGCGACAAACCAATTACTTTCCTTCAGTGACCAAAATGCTGAAGACCTGTTGCAGAACTGTATATGCCAGTAAGCACAATGCTATTATGTGAAGGCTGAGGACAACAACAAGGCAACAGCAGAGAACATATTTGCAGAACAAAGCTTGAGAGACAACCTGTGCAGCCAAACACAAGAGTCCCAAGGAGAAAAAGGGAGCAGGAGAAAACCCAGCGTAGCAGCGTGGGAGGGAAAGAGCAGCTATCAGCATATATCAAGTCATTTTGCTGGCAGGAAAAAAAAAAAAAACATCCATCTCTGGAAACTTGCAAGACTCAGAACACCTCACAAGCAGAGTCCTCTGAGGGCTGGGAAGCTGCAAAAAGGCTCTGACCCAAACAGAGCTGACATTTAAAAGACGACATGAGTGGACTCACGGTTTTGAAGTCGCTGTGGCTGCACTCCTGGCCTTGGTAACGGCAGTAGAGCATCATCTCTTTGAGGTCGTGGCCGACCCTCTCGATGAACTCCTTCATGCTGAATGCCTTGGGCCTGTAGGCGGTGAAGTTGGCTTTTTCCTCCAGGAAAGCCAGCACGTCGGGCTCGGCCAGGTGCGGCTGGGGGATTGTCAGGTGCACATCCAGCAGGGCCAGCAGCTCTCCGGCGTGGTACAGATCGTTGCGCGTGAGGCGGCTGAAGCGGTAAGCGTTGAGGTTACAAATGGTCACAGCGGGGAAGACCAGGCTGCTCGACACCACGGCGTCCACGCTTGTCACGTGAGGGTAGGAGAGGAAATAGGCCAGGCGCTCGGCACTCTCGAGCGCTAACAGTCCCAGGCAGGCCAGAAGAGCCGCAGCCCACAGCAAGCGGCGCACGCTGGGCTGACCATAAGGGAAGATGAAGCGCAGGCCGTGCAGCGTGCTGCTGTGAGCGAAGGCCTGCCAGGAGGTGGGGTGCAGTGTGGAGCTCTCTTGGCTCCCCTGACTGCCACAGCTCTCCTTCAGATCCATCATCAGCCCTCCAGCCCCTCAGCCAGGGAGCCCCCGGTGCACTCACACCTACACAGACAGAGAGGGAACGTCAATAAAAGACTCAAATTCACACTCCATAATCATATTGATATAGCAAGAGAGGAGCCGGAGAGAGAAAGAGAGAAGAAAGGGGAGGCATCAAAAGAGCGAAAGACAAAGAGGAAAAAAGTATGAGGCAAAAACACAGCCCTGCAGCAACACTTATAGAAAACATGGTAATAAAACAGTAGATTTAAAGCACAGCAACAACTAGCAAAGAAGAGGAAGTATACATAAGGAGGCAAAGACCTCCACAACCCAAATAACTACTTCGGAGTGTAAGAGACAGAGGAGAAAGATGCTCCCTTCAGGGCATCCCTCTCCTCTCCACCTCCACTCTCAATCACTCCCTTGAGCTGAGAGTTAGTGTGGCTGCCAGCCTGCCTGTGGCTCCTATTACACCACCAACACCCACACACACACTCGACCCAAATCCCAAACTGCCCCCCCAACCCCTCGCCTCCATCCTCTGTCGCCCCCTGTGACTGCTCGATTTCATTGACAAAAAAAAAATCCCAGAGGTAAGTCCTCTGTGACACCCGGAGCGAGAGGTGAGAGTCACTTAAGCCGCAAGCCAATCAAAGCCGCCTCTGTGTATTTAACGTCCCGACTCATCTCCATTCAAAAACACACACACTCACGCTGAAACTCTCTCATGCATGAGTGTGCACTCAAATTGACACACACATACGTCCAGGCTTCTCAGGATCTCCCGTGCGCCCCAACTAATGACAAGCCTAAGCACCTCTCTCGTTCAGCCTAGCGAGAAGACATCCAGCCGGCGCGAGTGTGTGTGAGTCTGAGAGCGCACGTGTATGTTTGTGCGTGTGTGTGTGAAAGAGAGAGAGAGAAAGAGACACGGAGAGAGAGAGGGAGAGCCGTTGATGATCAGAGCCGCTGGTTAATCTCGCATGCCAATCCAAACTCCTCCTGTTTTCCTCTGGCCAGATACATCCGCTTTCCCTCCTCTTCCCAGCTCATCTGTGGCGGCGGCGAACAACAGCGGAGCCGGGAGAGACGGGAGGTGCACACACCAACACACATGCTCGCACAGAGAGGAGAGAGAGAGAAGGGGGGGAGGGAGAGGGGAGGGAGGGAAGACGGCGCTCTCCTCCTTTGCTCTCTCCACAGCAAAGTCTCTGATTGAATATGTTTCCTTCCTCCTCCAACAACGCCTCCTTCCCTCTCTCATTTGTCTCTCAGTCTTTCATTTTTCCACATCTCGTCCGTCACCACAAAACAGAGTGATGGATGGATGCAAAACGGGAAGCTGTCGGAGAGACAGATAGTAGAGGGGAAAAAACAGTGGTGGTTGCTTGGTCGTGGAGAAGGAGGGGTGGAGGGGGTGTATGTCACGGGAAGTGAAGCAGAAGCAGAGACGGAGGAGTAAAAGGAGGTTGAAGGGAGGGATGAGGACAGAAATAAGATAGGGAAACTAAAAAAAGAGCGAAGCAAGCGAGCGGAGAAGTGTGGTCACACAGGCTGCACGGCAATGTCACACAGAGGAAAGTAATTCAGACACATAACGTCACGTTCGCAAGAGAGGGATACAGATGTAAAGGGAATAATAAGTACGTAGAGTGTGTTTGTCATGTGTGATGAAACGCTGAAACTGTGCACCTATATCTGCAATTTGAGGCGTTTTATCTTTTTGAGCAGCAGTGTGTTTATCAATCAGGAGTCAGTATGTGAGGAGATTGGAGGAGACGGGGTGGAAGGCAGTGAGAGGGAAATAAAAGAAGGGTGCGATGCTGGTAAGACGTGGTGAAAGGGAAGAGAAAACAGCTTCAGTGTTATATTTAGACTGAATGGAAATAAACAGGTTGTCAACATTATCTTTCACAATAAATCATATTATCAATTTCAGGTGAGAGAAAAGTTAAAATAGAGAAATAAAATTGCACAGTGCTAGATTTTTGGGGATGACACCAAACAATTTGAGAATTAAAAATAAACATAATGATATATCAGCCGCCTTTTCTTTTTAACAAACACAAAACATAAACAAATATGTTTGATAAGGATCCCTTAAATTAAAGGATTGTGACCAATCAGGAAGTTTTGTCAAAAACATTAACAGCAAATTGGAAACTGAATATTAAATTTGCATCAATAACAATTATAAACAACAGCACAAACAAAATATACATAGTAATTATATTAGGGCTGTGATGTGATTATCATAAAGTGGGCATGTCTGTAAAGGGGAGACTCGTGGGTACCCATAGAACCCATTTACATTCACATATCTTGAGGTCAGAGGTCAAGGGACCCCTTTGAAAATGGCCATGACAGTTTTTCCTCGCCAAAATTTAGCGTATGTTTGGAGCGTTATTTAGCCTCCTTCAAGGCAAGCTAGTATGACATGGTTGGTACCAATGGATTCATTAGGTTTTTTAATTTCATATGATACCAGTATCTTCACTTTGACTTGAAAACTGAGCCAGCTAAAATCAAAAAATTGGAAGTTGCGTTAATGCATTAAAGAAATTAATGGCATTAAAACAAATTTGCGTTAACGCATTATCATAGCGTTAACTTTGACAGCCCTAATTTATATATAGTTGAGAATGTAGGATAAATAAAACCAAAAGACATCCGAATAGCATATTTACATGTAGATATGATACAACATTACAGGCGTTGGTGGTATAGTGGTTAGCATAGCTGCTGTCAAAGCAGTTGACCTGGGTTTGATTCCCTGCCAGCGCATCAAAAATCAAATAGACCCAGTAAGGGTGTACATCATGGACAAGCTGAGGAGGGTCAACCTGCCTCAGGAGCTGCTGAACCAGTTCTGCACTTCAATCATCAAGTCTGTTCTTTGCACATCCATCACTGTCTGGTTCGGATCAGCCAACAACCAGTAATACAGTAACAGACTTATACCTCTCCAGAGTGAGTAAACAGGAAGGTAATATTCCTTCCTTCAGACCCTTCACACTCTGAACTCAATCTGCTCCAACTTCTCCGCCCTAGACGCTACAGACCACCGTACGCCAAAACAACCAGACACAAGAACAGTATGTTACCACACGCCTTCACTCCGTCATATAGTGTCAGAAACAATTCCTGTGCAATAAGCCTGTAACACCAAAACATCCACTGTACCTATTATAATACAAGTATACCTGCATATCTTCTATCTGTCTTTGTCCAGACTTGTTGTCCTTGTTTTTAGCTGTATGTCTATTTGTATCTATCTTCCTGGAGCGAAAACACTCCTGTGCACTGTCCTCTTCACTTGTACTAACAACATTTCAGTATGCAGACCTTCATCAGGTTTGTTTTCCTGATAACCTCATGAAGGTCTGTGTACCAAAACATTGTTACAATTAAAATTATCTGACTGCAAGTGAAGAGGAGAGTGCGCGGGAGTGTTTTTGCTCTATATTGTCGACCTGAGGTCTTACCCTGTGCAACCGTCAACCTACAGGTATGCAAAAGTGCTGCTCTTCTATCTACTGTATCTTGCTGAAAATTGTTCATGGAACTGTCCTTGTATGTGCCACAAAAGCTTATTCAGATTCATTTTGTCACCAATTAATAGTTATTCTTTACAACACAAAAGTTTATTCAATGTCAAAAGCTTAAATTAAAATAAAAATGCCTTTTTAAAACTTGGTCTTTCTGGCATTTCTGTACTGTGATTTTATGTTACTTACTGTATTTGACAAAAAGACCCAGATACAGTATATCTGAGATAAGGTAAAATCAGTGGATCAGGCTCTAGGGAGACATAAAAGTCATAAGAAAGCCACCATTTGAGCGTACAATCAGTGAAAGCTGACAGGATGAAAGGCTGAATTACAAAGAAATCCGCCTCCACACACACACATGTTGTGTTTGCAGTATCATATTGAGATTAATTATGATTATGTTCAAACAAAGGTCATGTGGATTATTATCATAATCAGCAACACTCGATGACATGCACGCATTACACCAGCCCCAACTCCACTTATCTTCTGTAGAAGCTTGGGTTACATGCCATGCAAACATGTCAATTACAGTCATTAATCTGATAGTTGTATACATAACAACAAGCAGGCAGTCTCACAGTAAAAACCTGGAATTAACTAACATAACGCATCACAACTTCAGGTGCACTTTTGGCTGTCAGCTGAGAACCTAATTTTCTAAAATTATTAGGCAATCACTGACTGTGTCCTACTAATTAAGTGATTAAAAAGTAACACGCAGCCCACATAATATAGGTTTATTACAGCCAGTCCGAGAAAAATATGTCTTCAGAGCTCTAAGGTAAAACCTAGCATAAGTCTGAGGAGTGCAAAGTTTTTCAACATAAAAACTGGCTTATAATAATGATAATGACATGTGAACAGAATGCAGATTTAACAGAAGAGATTAATCAATAGCAAATAGTTATTAGAAACAGGAAGGAAATACAGTAATATATGACACTTGTTGTAAGGTGGATTACCTTCCAGTTTATCCTGATTTTTTCCTGTTTTCCAAGAGCACCAGACACGTTTTTGATCTATGTTGAGTACACAGAGCAACTAGTTATCTCTCTCTTCTTATAAATAGTTATTATCAAGCTTTAATTAATATTAACTAGTGTTCCTTGCAAAACACTTAGGGTACATTCAGCCTCAACACGACAACAACTGACATGTACGTCATCTTTCACATACCTCGGAAGCCAGGTAACATCAGATGGTGGAGCTGACCAAGACATTATGTCCAGATTAGAAAAAGCAAGGACAGCATTTCTAAGACTTGGAAACATCTTGAAGTCGACACATATAACTAGAAACACCAAGATAAAAAGCTGTGTACTATCTGTCCTTCTATACGGTGCTGAGTGCTGGAGAATGACTGAAAGAGACAAAGGCAAGCTTTCCAGCTTTCACAATACCCGCCTCAGAAAGATCATGAGGATATACTGGCCTATAGGAAGATTACAAACCATGAACTGCACAAAACGACAGGGTGCTTGGACATGGAAACAATATTGATAAGAAGAAGATGGAGATGGAGATGGCTTGGACATGTATTAAGGAAACCGTCTGATGACATGACAAAAGTGGCATTGCGTTGGACACCAGAGGGAAAACACAAAAGAGAGAGGCCCAAAACAACCCGGAGGCGAACCATCGATAGGAGAGATGAAGACGAGAGGATACAGATGGAACCGCATTGAGAAGAAAGCAAACAACAGAGATGAGTGGAGATCCTTAGTCCTTGCCCTAAGTGCCACCAGGCGCAACAAGGACTAAGTAAGTAGGTAACAATGTACTTAGCTACGTTACTCGTGAATTTATTTTGATATTACATATTTACTTAACATTATATACAATTCCCACAATGTGTGACGCAGTATGTGCACCAGTGTGTATACAACAGCCATTATAGCTTATTATTTTACAGCCTTTTCTAATACGGCAGGCGTTGTTGCTCATTTGGGTCTCTGACACACCCACCAAACGACAGGTTCAGGTTCAGGTGACTTTATTTGTACCCTTAGGTCAGGGGTCCAGCAAAAAGAAGAAGGCCACAAGAACAATATAAAAAAAAAACACTGAAATATCAGGACAAAAAAAGACAATAAAATGAGAAAAGGGATAAACTTTCCATAAATATGTGCAAAAGCTGCTAGGACAGAAAGCGTACCTATCAACCTACCATAAAACCCGTTGTAAACATGTCGTTCAACCACACCCTTTACACTTTAACTTGATTTAGGCTTCCTTCCAGTTGAAATATTAATTATAGCAATGTTAGCTAATGTTGCCTCACCTGTTGGACCTCACGGTTCTCGTTGTTTTAATCCTTCTTCTCGTCGTCTTCCACAGAAATTCATCCTTTAATGATGCATTGGAAAGTACACTTTAAAGCGTCATTAACTAAACAATATACAGACAGATCTTTTCTGAGCTTGTATCCACCATAAATAAAAGAAAGTCTGCCACCCGCAGGTCTGTCTGGTGAAAGGAAAACTAACGTTAGACACAAAATGGCGGCAGGAAGTGGTGTTTGAGTAGAGAATAAAAGCATATAAAATAGAAAATAACACAAATATAAAAAATAGAAATCTCACAATAAAACTACTTTATGATGATGAAGGATGAGAAATGTGATGTGAAATTTCATTAAATAATTTGGTAAATGGTTTAACAATTTGATTAAGTACTATTGTGATTTTAATATGGGGATTATTATAGTATTATACTTGATTTTGTTTGTCTGTTTTCACAACAAAAAAAATTTTCTGTACTTATTTATACAAAATGTTTTTTTTTAAATGTGAAAACAAATAAACTGAAAAAAAACAAGTTGATTCAGTGTGAAACATGTGATATGATATTGTGATATTATATTTGTTTATTGCTTCAGCTGAATATAATAGCCTGTTGTAAAATCCGAAACTGTCTTCAAAACTGTTTAAGTCTTGTATTTATCTTACCATTAAGAAAGAAAAAAAACAGTGACTCCAATGTAATCATGTGTTCAACTGCCTGTAATGTAAAAACATGGATATATGAGAGGCACAGAGTGGGACTAGATCTGTATGGACTCCACTTTTGTAACAGACCAAACAAATTTGTCACATTTTCACAACTTTTTTTTTAATAAAATCACATCTTTGCAGCCAAGAATATCAATACCACACCAAGTTTCTTCTGGGATTGTTACTCCAGAACTAACAATACAGAAATTTGTATTGCTTATGAAGAATCTGTATTCTCATACACAGTATAATAGGCTTTAATGTCTCGGGGTATCTGCTCATCACTTCACGCTTTTCAGACTAAGTTCAGCAATTTGCAACACCACAGAAACTCATTAAAAGTGAAGAATGACTGAAGAGTATTTTATTTTCATTCGTCTTTCAAACACACACACACACACAAACACAGTCAGTCGATCACAGTCTTTCTCCCAAATGAAATTTGCTGTGGTCGCAGACAGCTGCAGGGTTTGCTGGTTTCTTAACAACTTAATTAAGGAAATCTCCCCTTTTTTTCCACCGAGGTAATGAGCGTAGTTTTACAGGGATTAAACAGTCTCCAGGGTTGAAAATAAAGCTTTATGCTTTAGCAATCTTATCTGCTTTTATCCATCCAGCCAATTTTCCATCCACAGGATTATTATAGGCGGAAGCCTTATTAGCCTTACCATATTCTTCTCTTTTTAATTTGCGAGGTATTAATACTAAAACGCTTAGTGCAACACTCTGAAATATGAGTCTGAGCTTATTCGTTCTGTCGCAGAGTAAAGGCATACATTTGCCTTTCTTGACTTGGATTAACAATGACAGCAGATGATCAGTCATACAGTTAAGAGGTGTCAAAGCAAATGTATGCATGCAGATAGCGAATTAAAGTAAACCCAAGAGTGTCTCAGTAAGCCCACCACAGACGACCAGAGACACAATCTACGCATTGATTCTCCAAGTCTGTTGAACTTTTGCATAATATATTCCGTCAATTGGTGTTTTGTTGTCCGACATGCCGCTTGGAAATCTCCCGTAGATGTTAAGTTGGGTTGAGATCTAGTGACTGTGAAGGCCAACGCAAATTATTCACATAATATTAATACTCAAACAGTTTCAATGACACCCTCCTGCCCAGCGTTGGCTTTGTTTCTCAATTCATTTATTCAGGTTTTTTCCATTAATGTGTCACCCATCTTTATATAAGTAGGTCTAGTTCACTGTAACCTATGTTAATATATGCATTGTATATTATATGTACAGAATAGAATACATTAAAGAAACAACTGTGCAATGATAAATAGAAAACTCCATGAGATTTCAGTCCATGTTGATTTTCTATTTTAGTGGGAAAAAATTGAATTGTGCTCAGGGTTTAGCAGTTTGGAGTCTTTTTGTTGATACATGGACATAGAAATAGAATAGAAAAATTGTATTTCTATGTACATGAGCTTCAAATTTTCAAAATTAGTTAGAATATTTCTTTTTTGTTTGTGTACAATGGAGAAATACTTCATTTTTGGGGGAATAATAGTAATAACTTGGATTTATAAAGCGCTTTTCAAGAAACCAGGGACGCCAGACACCCATTTCATAATAATAATACTGCAAATATATAAATATTGCAATACTTTCATCAGTGGGGCATAGGCTCAATCAACATTGTGTTACCTCATTTGGCTATGGATAGTTACTTAACAGACATTTATTTAAATGACAATCTTAGAGATTTGACACTTTAACAATACATTTTCACTATTTCTTTATCATGTTTCTGCTAATTTTAGGGTCCATTTAGTAGCTGCTCTGATGCTTTCGATCATATCACATGGTCTTTATCAGAAGATTGAGTTTGCCCAGCTGTCATGGAATTGACATGGAGTTCTTCTGAGCACTTTAACTTTGAATTTCTCGTCCACTTTGGCTTGAAAAATTGAATATGAAAGTTCCTTTGAAACATACTTTTTTATAAACATGAATTCAATATGATCAAAACTTCCAGAGTAGCTAGTAATTGGACCTTTAAGTTAGATAGTTTTGTCAACCGTTGAACCTCAACATTCAAGCCAACATGAGATGATGAGATGTCATTTAACTGCTCAGAAAAAAATGGAAATTTGAACATATAAAATTTAATGACAAGTGAGCAAACTCTTGCTTCTGGAGATCATGTGATATGATCGAAAGCTCTAGAATAGCTGTGAAATTTATCCCGAGGTGAGATTGTTTTTTCAACCAATGTTTCTCCTAGTTGATGAACTCACTTTTGGATCCATTTCACTGATTACTTTATCCAACGCCTACAGTATATTTGCCAGAAATTAATAAGGTTATATTACACTACACCTGATATTGGTCCAGTTGTTATTAGTGTGAATAATGTTCCTTGTTTATTAGAGTCAGTTTTTATGAATGGGCTGTGTTGCTTTTCTTTCGTATCTTCTATTGTAACAAACTAAACGCATGTCTGAGTCTTATACCATGAAGTTAGATTGCCATTTTTCTCCCATTGCGAGTGATCAACCACGATACTAGCAGCTGAACTTGTTAAAGAAGACAGGTGCTGGATATTTCAGGCCTCTTTATCCAAATCTCAGAGAGTTAACAGTACTTTACATCAGAGATGAGAACGTTCTCTTCCCTCCTGGGACTCTAAACCCGAGTAAACCACAGATAAATGTTTTTTATAAATCTTTAATAATTTTTTTTTAGGGGTCAGTAGGCACTTCCTATACCATGCACGACAAGACTGAAAGAGTAATTACACTTTCAGACTATCTTAATGGATTATGAAAAATAATAAGCCCTTACATGAGAGATAATTAGGATGTGTAAGTAGAGATGGCAAGACTTGGCCCGGTTGATTGTTACCTCTGGCGAGAGGCGATTGAAGTTGAAGGGCAAATTATTCCAGACGTGTGAGCGGTAGCTGCAGACTTGCTGGAATCGACCCCCCCCCTCCCCTTTTGTGAAGGTCTTAATTGGTTGATGTGCAGATAAAGGAAGGAGCGGCATCTGCACACACACATTAAGATAGACAGTTTCACAGAGCCTTGTTCTGGTCAAATTAAGTTTCCCTCCAATTAAGAGTTTTATCATCAGGTCTCTTAACTGGGTGTTGGATGTCTCATGAACTTGACTAATGATGTCCACTAGGACCCGAACTGCCAACGAGGGTGTTAAATGCTACCCCCTGCTGGCATCAGTGCACTGATGTAACATATACAATAATGCACTGCAGTGGTTCCCAAACTTTTTGCACTTCTGGTTAGATGATAAACTGCATTTTGTTGTCTCGGTACTTGCACTCTGTGCAATGACAATGAAGTTGAATGTAATCTGTCTAATCTAATAGCCTGAGTGAGAGCAATTTATTAAAGAGTGATTTTTGTGTCTCCAATTGTTTAATTTGAAGGATTTGAAGAGGCCTGAGAGGAGACGCTATCAGCATTTCTCATGGAAAAAAAGATTAAATTAAAGTCAATTAAGAAAAAAAACAAAAAAGGTTTCCCTTATCATCTCTTTAATTATCTAGCGCAGTGGTTCTTAATATTGTTGTGCGATGTTTTAGAGAATAGAGAAGCAGAAAAACATATTTCTGCAACAAAAGGAATTTTAGAATTTTATCCAATCTTAAAAGTTTGTGAATTTGTGGATACTTTTACCTCTAGGCCTCTAAAGAAGGAGACATAGCTTTGTTTTAAGGGGTCACAAGCCAAAAAGGTCACAAACCTCTGATCTACCCTGTGCACAGTGCAGTCTTTAAATATTCAGACAGTGACACATTTCTTGTTGTTCTGTCTCTGTGTACCCGAGTACACTGGATTTGAGCTGAATCGGTGGATGTGAGGTTGCAGTGCTGACTTTCAGTTAACATTTGAGTGAGTTAACGTCAATACTGGTTTAACAAGTTCCGCTCTGCTCACCACATAAGGATGTAAACATCCACAAGTCCAGGTTGATCCACCTAAATGACAATAAACGAACCTACAGTATGTGCAGATAGTTTCTCCAATACAACGCAGGTTTGTGCTGCTTAAACACATTAAAATAAACTTCATTTTAGAAATTCAACAGCATCATCTCTTCCTAGAAACAGTGTCCTGGATAATCCACTGAACACAATGTACACTGTTCATTTATCTGCAGGATAAAGTAGCTTCAGTGAAAAGTGTTCACAGTGAGAGGTGTGGATTATCTACAGTAACCAGCACACCGTTTTTTGGAAAGACATGTTGCTTTCAGAATTGTTTTAATGCAATTTCCCAGTGCTTTGAGCACCACAAATGAAGGCAGATCTGTCTGGAAGGCTAGATACCACCGAGGGTAAGTGAGAAATTTGGGTTAACAGTTGAACAAATGAACAATAAATCTATAGCTAGTTATCTCCTATAAAGCTTCCCGATTTGTTGAAGCAGTGGGACGATGACGAGGTTACGATTTCAACACTGTTCTCCCCATATGGATATAAAAAACATTAAATTTAAGCTGAAAGTCCGCACAGCCATTGTGCAGTTGGCTATAATTCAAACTCAAATGTGCATTGAGTACAGAGCCAAAACAATTGAAAATGTGTCACAGTCCAAATACTTAGAGACTGTACTATAAACTGTATTTATTTCAGCCAAATAACTGAGAGCAAAAGGCATTTGGGATGACTGAAAATGCATCCTATTTCATCATCCCTCTCTTTTGAACACAAACCAGGCAATTTAAGCAGATGCATTATACGCCAAAATGACAAAGAGGCAGAGAGGATTAACCTGGATCTTTTACAGTGAGGCAGGGTAGTGGAGGATGCTGTTGGGAAAGCCTCCATAAGAGCCTGTTAGTCACAGTACGACTCCACCCTGATGCTCTGGCTCTCTCTGCAGACGGGGGCTGGGTAAACACTTCTCTGGTCCAGCAAAGCCACATGAGACTACCTGCCTGCAATCCCTGCCCCGAAAGAAACCTCCGACACACCTCCTTAATGCATGGCAAACAAACCGGGTCACAGTGTATCTTACTCTACGCTCCGAGGCTCGGAGAAAAGAGACACGACTGAAAAATGGAGGGCAAGGACGAAAACGAACAAAGAAGCCTCCCCCTCGCTTTCATTTTGCCTGATTAGCAAATCAATGCCGTGTGTAGATTAGTTGTTTATTTCAAGGTCACTTACGTAGAGTGCAACAATGGCTAACAATGAAAGGGAGGAGGCTGCATCCCTAACACACAAACAATCTCAGGCTAATTATATTCTTTAGGAGAATTTAAGAAGCTGAAATCAAACAGAGCTGATTTTTCGGAGCTTTTGTAATTAATTAATGAGCATGTGTTGGCTTCGAGAGACTGCCTCTTATAACACACCAGTCATCAGTGATGCATAGAAATGACACAGTAACGACTAATTAACTCAAGACGATTCTCTGTGCTATTTATGAACTGGATATCGAACACAGGCGAGGAAAGGAAAAACAAGTCTTTACAACATTTACACATTTTTCACAAGTTTCTTCAGTAGTCGGATGATTTATCATTTTAAAGAGAAAACAAAAGGATAACATCTTTACTGTTGTGTTCAGTCAGAGGAGATGGCTGATGTAACGTCAGAGGCTGTAAGTGTCCTCAGGTAACTCTCCCAGGAGTTCATCCAGGTCATCATCTGCACAGCACACAGACAAAGACATAGATAAGAAAGAAGATGATGAAATTAGGTGTAATTTTTACATCCAATCCACTCCAATTCAACTGGGGGGAAAACTAAGAAATCATTACCTGATGGGAATTAGTGTTGAAAAGGAAAGTTTCCATGTAAATATGTAATAAACCTTTTTTAAAAGACTGTTTTGGGGCATTCAGACAGTAGAGGACATAAAATAATGGAAGTGGTTTGAGCCTTAACCAGTCAGCTGTTTGTTGTAAGGCTGAAACTAACAATTACTTTCATTGTTGATTAATCTGTTGATTATTTTCTCGATTAATCGAAGAGTTGTTTGGTCTATAATAGGTCAACATTTTTTGAAAAATGTTGATCAATGCTTCCCAAAGCCCAAGATGACGTCCTCAAATGTTTTGTTTTGTCCACAACTCAAAGATATTGAGTTTACTGTCATAGAGGAGTAAAGAAACCAGAACATATTCACATTTAAGAAGCTGGAATCAGAGAGTTTTTACTTTTTTCTTAAAAAAAAGACTCAAACTGATAAATCAATTATCAAAATAGTTGGCGATTAATTTATTAATAGTTGACAACTGTTGACCACAACTGTGTTAGTGGACCCTAGGTAGAATAGCTGCTGTAATGCTGTAGCTAATGGGGATCAAACCTGACAAACAAAAATCATGTTTTGGCAGGTGATTGTTTTTTATTACATTTTACCATGTACTCTAAAAACAAGGGACATATATTGTTTGTTAGCAAGTTATGCAAGTTAACTCAACAAAGATTGGGATTTTGATGTAAAAATACTCCGATAGTGAACCTTTTGACATGTGTTTGGCAAATAACAAGAGATAAATGAACACTTAACACAGGGTCAACAGGATTAAAACTGGGAAAATGTATTTTTCATCTCACTGGGTCTTTAAGGCCCCTGGAGCCGTCTCACACGCTGAACTTGGCTCGCCTCCATGTTTCATATGATTATTAGATGAATAGTTATGAGTTGGCTGCTGATCAGACTAATCATGCAATTTTAAAATACAAATTCAGACTCTGCTGCCTTTTATTGTGACCCATCATGTGCATCTATTTTTTTTTTTATGTTTTACTGACTGAATAATAAAAAGAAAAAAGAGCAGAAACTGAAAACATTGGTTTAGCTGCAGCTTTAGTGCAGAACAATGTAATCAGCAGCCTCTTTGTTTTGCTACAGTTGGACCGGGTTTTGGGTCAGCGAGTCAAATGTTAATATCACAAAGCGTTACCAGACGGTGTTGCTGCTGACGCTTGGCAACCGTCGGGATGTGACTAGAATTAATCTCCCGCTCTCATCACAAGTGTTATTACATATTAGAGGCCCCCACCTGCATCCCAGCCTGAGTCCTGCGGCGCTGGCTTCCCAGGAGGCTCTCGGGGGCCTCTGCTGGAGCCGGCTCTAGTGTCTCTTGGGGCTTTAGGGTCTTCGCCTCCCTCTTGTCCCTCGTCATCGTCCTCGTCAAACACCAGCTGCATCTGAGACACGGGCTCCCGGTGGACGGCGGCGGGACGACCAGAGGGTGACATCGGCTCCTGGATAGAGAGAGAAATACTCTGAGGGGACAGCTGACAGCTTGACGGATTATTCTGGATGACAGATTTCATATTTGTTGGACTGTGCTATTCTTGTCTTCAGCTGACGGTCGTGGTGCTCACCAGGACGAACGGGGGGAGCTGAGTGGAGGACAGACTGACTCCGTCCGGGGCGTAGATCTTCAGCAGGTTGTTGGGTGTCACGTTCAGGTAATGGTTACGATGGGACGGGGAAAACACGCCCACCTGTCCGCAGAGAGAGAGAGAGAGACATAAATAGATTTGTAATGTTAAGATAAAATACTAAACTGCAGTTAGCGTCATTAAAGTTTAAAGAAATGGAAGCGGTGAGTCTCACTTGTTTGAGCAGGAGAACAGCTCCGACCTTCAGCTCCTCCGCGCGGTCCTCTAGGAGACGTCGATGAACCGTTCCCTGAATCTCCCCTTCAGTCAGAAATATATTATGAACAATGAGAGAAATGAACAGAGTCATTTAAAAACAATGAATGCTTGCAGGTCCAAGACGTCCTTATGCACTCTCCACTTACTGGACAGCTCTCATAATACAGGTTAATGGGGGAGAAACATAAAATAGCATTAAAATAAACTCTGTTTTCCTGTAATAATTTATTGGAAGTAACATCAGGTGTACAAATTCAATGTTTGGTTTGTCTGTTCTGGCTACTGTAGAAAAATGGCGGAGCGACATGGCGGACTCTGCGAAGAGGGTCGTGTCTAGAAGGGAACCAGTAAATTGGGGAAACTCTTGCGAGATGGTCAAGTTGGGCATTGACCTCGAATGGTTAAGGTTAGGATAGGTCGTCGGGCAGCGAGTCTCGCAAGAGTTTTTGCAACTTTTTGCAGATCATCAGATTTCGCAATTTGCAGGTTACCTTCTAGACACGACCCGTGAAGAAGACCCGCTCCCTATGTAGATATGAAGGGCTCATTTTAAGATAACGAAAACAACAATTCTTAGTTTCAGGTGATTGTACACTAATGAAAATATAGTTATGAATATTATATTCCATTTTGCCAATACATCCCCTGAAATGTTCCACTGTACCTTTAAGGAGCAGGAAGCAGACAATGTTGTACTATTTATGCTTGATAAATGATTCATTTGGTGATTAATTTTCCGGCCGATCGATTCGTCGGCTAATCTTGTCAACACTAGTACATGTAGAGGTTGAGATAACTCCCTGCTGGAGACAAACCTTTCAGGTGGGAGGCACATTACTGACAAAACGCTCCCTTGTGGTGTCACGAAGCACTTTAAACCCACCCACTGCTGATGCCAATCTACTACAATTGAATCACTAATAAGCACTTAAGTCCTGTGTTGAGTACAACATCCACTCCTGAGTATTAATAATCAGCACACCTCGTGGGGCTGCTCTCTGGGGGCCATGGCAACCGGCTCAGCTTAAGAGGAGGATAAAGGGTGAAGGAAAAAGAGGCAAGAAAGAGGCTTCCTACTGTAGGAGCAGAACAGATGAGTGTGTACTGTTTATACGTGTGTGTGTGTACTGTGTGTGTGTGTGTGTGTGTGTGTGTGTATGTATATGTGTGTGTGTGTTTAATCAAGCATGTTACTGCGTCTGTTTTCGCCCCATGTGGAGCTCAATCAGCCAACCAACCAACTCTCTCTCTCTCTCTCTTTTATTCGCCATCATTTAACACACTATTTCAGCTACTTCTCGTGCACAAGTTTGTGTTTGTGTAATCATTTTGTGTGTGTGTGTGTGTGTGTGTGTGTGTGTGTGTGTGTCGACTACCTGTTGGGTCTTTAAACACAGCTTTGGCATCGGCGTGTGTGTGGATGATGCTCTTCAAGAGCACGGCCATGTTGGGCACTTTGTTTTTCGCCAGCTGTTTCAGTGCAGCCTGCGTCGATGAGGGAAAACAAAACAACACGTCAGCTGGTGAATCAAATAACACAGTATGGTTTAATTAACTTTTTTTTTTTTTTTTTTTTTTTAAATGGAACTCAGGTGAGCTTGCATTGATTTCCACCCATATTACTGTAACGTGTAAAACACTTTTAGGGCTGAAATGGTTGATTGATCAATTAATTAAAAGTGTCAGAAAATTAATTGGCAACCAGTTTGAAAATGAATTAATCTTTTCAGTCATTTTTCAAGAAAAAATGTCAAACAATTGAAGCTTCTCTTTGTCATATATGATAGTAAACTGAATACTTTGAGATGTTGGTCATAAAACACAGACTTCTTTGTGATTGTCTGATATTATAGATTGCTCTCGGCTCTGCTGACAGTAGACTTGTCTATGTTTGTGATTGGTCAGATGCTGCAAACACCGCCTAGTTTAGTGAGTGTGCTCATA
Source organism: Sebastiscus albofasciatus (assembly GCA_916701655.1). Classification (NCBI taxonomy): domain Eukaryota; kingdom Metazoa; phylum Chordata; class Actinopteri; order Perciformes; family Sebastidae; genus Sebastiscus; species Sebastiscus albofasciatus. The sequence continues at coordinate 50,158 of CAKAOI010048159.1, forward strand.
GGGACTTACTGAGTTGATAACAACCGTCGTAGGACCGCTTAGCGGGATCTCGTTTGTTAGGGTTAGTTAAACCAGATAACAAGAAGAAGATACCCTGGGTGTGTTGAACTCGCTTCGTAACGCAGGCCTCTGTTCTCACCATCAGCACCAACATCCCCAGGTTTGTCAATAAATAAACAGCCGTGAGCGTTATTTACTGCAGGGATCATCCTCTCTTTCCGCTGCATTAGATGGAACATGTCACTGTTCAGTCTTCAACAGAAGAAGGGAGGGCCGTGTGTTAATTTGTTTATTCATGCAAACAGGGATTTCGGGAAGCCGAGGTTCATGTAAACGGCTTAATCTGAATGAGCTCAGCCAGCGTCCTGCCAGTGACTCGTGTAAATGGAGCCTTGTGTCAACAGCCACGCCAGAAACCAACATGTGTAAGTGCTCGCAACGCCGGCGAGTTATTCTACGGAGGTGGGCACGTGGGGAGAGCAGAGTAACAGCAGAGTCTCCATTAGAGTGATTGATGAGTGATCGCACTGTTTATAATTACAAAACAGCTCTGCTACAGCTCCTCCATTTGTCCTGATTATGCCAATAGACCTCCAGCAGCGACGCGCGGTCTGTTATGATGGAGGATAAATCATAAAACAACGGCTTGACCTAAATAAACATGCACTTATCACGAAAAGCTTGAACTGGACTGCAATGAAAATGGATGTAGTTTTATTTTAGTACGTCTTCTTCATTGCGGTTTATGTTTGTAAGTGAACAACAAAAGATGAGTATTGGTAATAATCACCTTTCGGATCACCATGACCACGCTGTAGGAGTGCAGGAAGCACGAGGGGTTCCTCTCATCCAATCCCATCTCTGCCTTCATCGCCGCCCAGGCACCGCCGCTGAACTCGTCTTCTTCGGTCTGAGAGCCGGAGCCCTTTAAATCGAGTCAAACACATTCTGTAACTATTTTGATAATAATAATTCATCCATCCATCCAATATCTGTAACTGCTTATCCTGTTCTGGGTCACGGGGGGGCCACAATTGATTCAGGAAATCATAAGATGATAAAAATCCCTATAAAGTTATAACAAGCTTTCATGTTTTTTTTGCATATCTCTGTCTGTGCTTTCATTACCTGGCTTGGCGACCGGGCCACAGCACCGTGAGCAGGAGTCTGAGGGACAGAAACCACGATGTGGTCCAGGTTCTGACCCTGCGGCTGAGAGAGAAGAATTCAATTATGACACGGCACCACGGTGGAAAAACAAACACATAAGCGATAGATTTCCTCTACAGTCATTTCATTAGAGCTGAGGTGACAAATCCACAGAGCTGCAGTGTAATTTCTGACCATGACGGTGAGATTACATGTGACTTCCCTACCCTGGTGCTTCAAAAGAAGTCAACACACTGCAACCAGGCAGATACAAACAGGAACTTCAGATGGCAGAGCGGGGGAGCACCGGCGCTGGATGAGACTAACCTGCTGTGGCAGGAATCCAGCGGGGCCGGGGAAGCGTCGGGTCCTGGGCCGGTGAGGCTCAGAGCGAGGCCTCTTCTGAGGAAGCTTATTGGAGGCTGATACCAGCTGGACCAGGCGGTTGGTGAGGACCGGTGTGTGAAGAGGATGAGGGCTCAGAGTGGAGGGGGAGGAAGAGGGCGCTGGGGAGACTGTCTCAAAGAGGCCGCGGGGGCCCTGAGGGGAGGGTCCGGGAGTTGCCCACGGCCTCTGAGGCCTGTTTAGTGTCCTGGAAATGGGGCTAGGGGCAGGAGAAGACGTAGTAAGACCAGGGAAAACACCAGGACTATGTGGAGGGGCTGCCAGGAAAGAAGGGCGAGGATTTGGAGATCGCAGAAGAGGAGCGGAGGAGGTCCGAGGAGGTACGTTAAGACCAAACGAGCCAGAAGCCTGGCGCGGAGTGCTGAAGTCTCTCAGGGTCCGATTAGGTTGTGTCTGAATCCCCCCACAGGTCGGGGGTCGCAGCGTTTTGGCTGAAGATGCCGGATCGACCGCGGGAGCAGGCGGGGTTGGAGCAGGAGGCTGCCCCATCTGGCGGTCGCACTCCTCCAGGTCTGCCAGATCAACATCCCAGTCATCAAAATCATCCTGAGCCACACAGGGCTTCTCTGGACTCTGTTTCGATGCCAAATTAGGCTGAGAGGTATTTAGTGTGGGAGGACGAGGCTGAGCGAAGGAGGAGGAGGAGGAGGAGGAAGAAGAGGAGGGCTTCCTCAAACCCAGAGCAACAGTTTGTCCAGCAGCAGTGTGCGTGCTGCTGCTTGATGCCGTGCCATTACACAGGGCGGCTGATCTCTCTCCAGCTCGCTTCTGAAGGCAGTTTGTCTCCGGCTCTCTGTGAGAAACAGAGGAAGCCCGCAGTGTGCAGGATGACACGACAGCTGCCACATCGGCTGGTCCAGACGCTGAGTGGACAGCCCAGTCTGTCCCGAGCAGGTCCTGGGAAACACAAACACACACACACACACACACACACACACACACACACACACACACACACACACACACACACACACACACACATATATTATATACAACGTTATAATGTGCCCTTAAGGAGAACAAATCGTCCTTTATCCCATCTGCTGTTAAGCTGCTGAACACAGACCATACACATTTTAAATGACTGTTATTTAGAGGAACTTTAAGATATGTTGTTCTTATATATTGTTTCTTATTTTTGGGCTTTTATTGCCATAATCCTATGGATTTATATGGTTCTTATTGTAACTTGTCCCTCCAACTGTCCCATGCCTTTAATATGTTTCCTTTGACTTAACTGATTATTGGTTGTCTGTTGTATGTATGGATGTATGGACTGAAAATACTGAAAAATAAATCTGTGTAATAATACACTGAATGTGAATACATTTATCTGTGCAATATATCATTGATGCAATAGACACCTCAAGTGCAACTTTGTTTACATTTTATTTATTACATCTACCTACCTATTTTACAAGTGCAATTACCTGTTTACATTACATCTTTTTTTTATATTTTATACTTCTAGTGTAACACTTCTGTTTATATTTATTTATTACATCTACTTTACCTGTTTTATTTACTTTATAACTGTGTGTGTTTTACCTGTTAAATGTTTTATATGCCTTGTTTAGTCTTGTCAAGTATTTGTTTTTAAAGCACTGACCAGAAGTGGCAAACTGTGAATCTCGTTGTATTCAATACAATGACAATAAAGCTTTATTTTCTATTCTATTCTGGGAATGCTACAAATGAATTGCCCCCTTGGGGATGAATAAAGTTGTCTGAACTGAACATAAACAGTGTGAGAGAGGGGAAACAGAAGGGGGATCATTATGTTTACAGATTGTGCAGCAGCCCAAATTGACAGTTAAATGAAATCAGGTGTGTCTGCTGGGAATCACCTCATCATCAAAGTCATCACCAATGCTGAACAGGCCACTTAGTTTGCAGGTCTGAAACAGAGATAACAACAAATGCATAACATCAGCATGTACAGCTATAAACTATTTCAACACGTGGAGATGATAATAATAAACAAAAAAAAGTGTCATAAACTAGTCTTGTTAGCATTTGTTAGCTTAGTTAGCTCTGACTGTTTGTCGTTTGTTGGGGTTAATTTGGTTCACTCACCATCGCAGTCATGAGATATCAAGATGAAAGAAGCCGTATCGACTCCTTAAACTTACTGAAACATTTAGAGCCATTCATTAACTGCGTATAAACATCATGTGTTTTGATCTCATACCTTTAATTTAACAAGAAAACTGCTGCTAGCCAGCGAAGCTACATGAGAACTTTAGGTGGGCTGAGCTGCTACTAGGTAATACGCGCCGCCACGTTCAAACACGACGTAATGACGTTTGTTGTGTTTTTACAAAGAGTATTGAAACAGAGCGAGATGATTCACCATCTACTCTTCGTTTTTGTTTGATTTTTAGCTAAACTGCACCGATTTGACTCCATTTTTCCTTTGTTGTTATGTTGAATTAAAACTATTAAAACTAACGAATATATGCTAAAACTCTAAAGTAAATAATATATATAATATTGAAAAAATATATTATTTTGAATCATTTTTACATCCGGAACAGATTATCCTAAAATATAATGTTAGGGTGAATCATTTTCCAAACATAAATTAGATCATATTTTCATACGACTCCCTCACTGCATGTCCAAACTTTGAAAGGAAAGGAAATTTCTTTAAATCAGATGGAAGCTGTTAATGGCTCTGATGTTTTCCACACTTTTAATATCAAACATGCTAATGAAAAAGTTGCAAACCAAACATTGTAATGATCTTCAACACATTTTAAAAGTTGCGATCTTCAATAGACACTTTCAACAGAATAATGTTGCTAGGCAACAGCTTGGATCAGTGTTTACTTCCTGTCAGCTGATGTCATTCACTGCAACAGGAAATAAACTGGGACACATTTGGAATGTTTACAGCTGTGAAATGGTGACAAGTGGTAACACAACCTTTCTATCTTGACATTTGTTGGCTCTTTGGTTGAGGTGACTGTTTTTAAATACCAGATCAATACTGCTATCTGGTGGCCATCTGGGGTAATACAAGTATGAGCTTGCATTCTGATCTATAAATAACTAGTGCTGAAGTTGTATTTGAGCAACAAGCTTGTGACTGTGTCCATAAAGGAAGGACATTTAACATAAACGTTAACACTAACGTTTGACATAAAAGCGAGGCGAGACTGATTTCAAGTATGAACGTTTTTACCTGACTCTGCTTGGACCCCTGTGAATCACACCAGTTCCAGTAAAGGGTGAGTAGAAACTGTGGGCTGACATTTTCCTCTGAGCAGTAACTGCCCAGTGCCTCAGAGGCTGTTGCTTTAGAGAGTTTAATGTGTGGACTTAGAGGAAAATGGCCTAAAATCTACTTTCTAACTCGCTCTTATTTGCACAACTTGTTAACTGTCTGGTGGGCTCACTTTAAAAGGTGCCATGTCAAAGGACACATTTCCGTTCACGTCTACGTCACTGCGCTCTCTGAGACTGGAGCAGGAGTTTCAGGAGTGGGAGGATGCTCGGCGAGCGTTGGCTCACAGGAGAGCCATGACGAGGGCCCCGCTGCCCCGGGCCCCCAGACCTCCTCCCAGGCAACAGCAGCGGCTCCAGGAGGTCCGGGCCCCTTCACCACAGATCCGTTGCAGAGACACGGCCATCCACAACACCTTCATGTGCGGGGACATGAGAGGAGTGTACGCAGTGCTGAAGGACCCTGCGATGGTCAACGCCCTGATGGAGACGGTGCAGGAGGAGATGGTGTGGGCTCCAGAGATGGGTACGAGCTCAACATCTTTCTTATAATCTTACTTAACGCACACTTGACAGCCTCTCTGTTCCTCTCCGTCAGGCATGTGGACGCTGAGCTCCAAGGTGAAGCAGACTTCAGCGTTACGCCTGGCCGCCGGCAGAGGACACTCAGGATGTGTGGAGGAGCTGCTGTTTCGTGGGGCCGAGGTGAACGCCGACCCCGGAGGACACACGGCCCTCCACGATGCCTGTATGGGGGGCCACGCTGTCTGTGTCCAGCTGCTGCTTTCTCATGGAGCAGATCCTGACCTTCTGGCTGCAGACGGCAGCTCTCCTCTTCACCTTTGCACCTCTGCCCAGTCATTCCAGTGAGTGGTGGAGGAGCAGCTAACCATTTGTACTATATATTAATATCAATATTCTCTACTAGGCCCAGTTTCACCACTGGGTTAACTGAAGTTTCATGTTAATCTTCTCTTACTGTACAAAAATGTTCATCTTTAAATGTAATTTTCTCCTACCGTAGTGATAAAAGTCTAATTTAAAAACCTAATTTTCTCATAATAAGACAAATGGCTCGCCAAGAATGTAAGAAAATTACATCTTTGTTTGAGACTTTGAGAATATTCCTGAACCAAAAGATCTTGCATCTTCTGTCTTTCAAGAAAACTTTAACTAATGTTAGAGAGAAAAGTATAAATTGGATGTTTTTGCTATGTAGATGCAGATGTGAGCCTTTCGTTCCAGGTGTGCTGAATTGCTGATAGACGGAGGAGCAGAGGTCAGCATCAGGATGAGGGAATCGAGGGTCACACCCCTGCACGTGGCCGCCCGGCGAGGCCTGGAGGAGCACGTGGAGCTCTTCCTCAGCCACGGAGCGGACGTGTTAGCCACGAATCAAGAGGGGGAGACGCCTCTAAACGCCGCCTGCTCCGCCGCCGAGAGGCCCTCTGAGGCCGGCCGCTATCTACGTGTGATTCAAAAGCTGCTGGGTGCCGGAGCTGACCCCGGAACTGCAGGCAGGAAGCAGCACACCCCTCTGCACAACGCCTGTGCAAACTGCAGCCACCAGATTGTGAACGTCCTCCTGCAGCACGGAGCCAAGGCAGATGTTGCCAACTGTGCCGGATACACACCACTGGACTGTCTGCTGCAGGTAGCTCATGAGTGCCGGGTGGATGTCAGGGTTTGTTAGAGTTCTGTGAAACAGCAAAGATGTGAAGTTTAGAATCTGATTGATCAGTCGGTTATTAAACGGGCGTTATCAGTGGTTATTAGCCTCATAGATGTGGGTCAGAAGGGGCCTGCTACACCTCCTAGCAGGTTTTATCATCACCGAAAGAAGGAATAAGGAGCCGTTTACATGTTGCATCTAAAACCGCGTGGAAAACGCCAGCCGTGTTGCTTTCATCCTTTTATCCAAGGTGCTTCGGAGGTTGCACTACTACTGTTACTAAGCAACCAAAACTGGCGTGCTGCGATGACGATGATGAAGTTGTGGTAATTTAGCAGTAAAAGCCTCACTGACTAAACTAAACTCAGTCAGAACAAAGATAAATAGATTTCCAGCACCGTCAATACCTCACATTAACTTTACTGCTCGATTTCTCTGTGTCAGTTCTTGGACGGAAAGGGTGAAGCCAGTAACTTCTCCTCCATATATTTACCGTAGACTGATATTTACGGAAGAAAGAAAAGATATCTACCGTCTGTGATTGGTTGTTTCTCGTCATGACATGACATGCGGCGCGCGCTACAGCGTTCCAAAAGTTGAATTACTTTTATCTCGGAGTGCAGCCGTTGCGTCCTGAAAAACAGGTGCTTGGAAACGCTTGCACGTCACAACGGCATCGCTGTCGAGCTTGAACGTGCCTGCCGCACGTCTATATTGACAACAATGGATTTGAGCGCGCAAAAACGTGGCATGTGAAGTGAACGGCCCCTGTAAGAAGACAACAGACATCTAGTGTTTTTATTGCCTAAAACTAAGGAAGCTGTTTTGTGTTCAAAATGTAACATTTCAGTTTTACAACGTTGCTTTCAAGTTTCACTTTCACAACGTGGTGGGTGTAGCAGGCCCCTACTAACCCACATCTATGAGGTTTACAACGACTGATAACGCACACTTAATGAGATGATAACAGTCAAATATGGTTTGATTGATCAAGTAGAGATATTATTTTTTATGTAAACTGGGATTAACACTCTTCTGTTTGTTCGTCAAGGTGGTTGAAGATTACCCGGGCCAGCAACCGGAAGCAATAGCACGGTCGCTTCTGAACCACGGAGCTCAGCCTGTTTTGCCAAAGGTTAACAACAACCAAATCTATCCTCTTTTAATGTAGTTTGACTCAACAGTGTTTTGAACAAGTTGTATACTATGAATAGCCTATTTTTTTTCTCTCTCTCTCCAGATGTTGAAGCAGTGCGTCCTCTCTCCGGCCACTCTGGAGGTGATGCTGAACTCTTACACCTCCATCCCTCCCTGTGAGTGGATGGACTCTCTGTCTACTGAGATATCCGAGGTGAGCCGTGTTTAAATCACCTCTTCTCTCCTTGTTTACCATCCACTCTTCTGTAGTGTCTATCTTTTGTCCCTTTCCTGCCTCAGGAACACCGACCTTTCTTTGACTTGGTGCGTCAGCAGAGCGGCCAGCCTCGCTCTCTGCAGCATCTCTGTCGATGTGCTCTACGCCTGCTCCTCAGAGGCCGGTGTTTCCCAGCGGTCAGTGACCTGGACATTCCCAGCACTGTGAGGGATTACCTGCTGCTGAGTAACGACGGGACACTCCACTGACTTCATGTTGTACATATACACACTTTTAACTCTTTGGAAACAAGATTTATTTTAGATTACAACTATCTTAACTTGTTTTTGTCAACTTGAAATACTTTCAGATGGAGTTTATGAAAGAAAATACAAATAAATACTACTCTACCTCCTGTTGGATTATTATTTACTTTTAACTGATTTATATTGTATTGGCATTATCATTTTAACACTAAAATTATGACATTACTGTTGCATGAAAGTGCAATCAAAAATAGGCTTCTTTGAATTACATGATATACACAGGGAATACCATGTGAGAAATATGCAGTACAACTCAAAACAGTGGTAGTAATATTACGACGGTACGACGGAGTATTAGGGAAAATTGAGGAAAATTGAGGAAAACAAATAAATCTGAGATTTTGAGAATAAAGTCACAATATTACGAGAATAAAGTAGTAATTATTTTGATAATAAAGTCACAGGTTTACGAGAAAAAAGTCGTATTATTATGAGAATAAAGTCATAATATTATAAAGTAGTAATTTATTAGTAGTGTTATTTTTCTTTTTTTCTCGTAAAGTTATGACTTTTTTCTCGTAATGTTACGACTTTTTTTCTCGTAAAGTTATGACTTTATTCTAGTAATATTACGATTTTTTTCTCGTAATATTATGACTATTCTTTTTCTCGTAAAGTTATGACTTTATTCTCGCTATATCACGACTTTTTTTCTCGTAAAGTTATTACTTTATTCTTGTAATATTACTTTTTTTCTCGTAATATGACTTTATTCTGTAAATCTCAGACTTTTTTCCTAATACTCTGTAGTATATTTGGCCCTCACTGCATTAGATTTATATACTATATACTTAGACTATAAACTGTGTTAACTTCATCACAATGATCAAATGTTTTGCGGCTCCAGACAGATTTTCTTTTATTTATTTTTTTGCCTAAAATGTCTCTTTAGATAGTAAAGGTTGCTGACAAAGAGGTTGCTAGATAGATGTTGAGCAGGAGGAGCAACAGGCGTGTCCCGTCTCCAAAACAAGCGCTCCCCTGCCGCCGACCGCTGACGTCACTCCGCCTCTCTCTGTGTTTATGATGTGGTTTTTAAGGAGCAGCTGCTAACTAGCTAGCATTGAGCCTCGTCTTCAAACATGCTCTGATTTATACACCCGGGCAGGTAAGATCGATAAATACCAACACAACAACAGACGCACAGACGTTCACACGACCTCTAGGTTCACTTTGGAAACTATTAAAACTAAACTGAGTCGTAAAACAGCCGAAGGTCGTTTTTGTTTTTCAAGCTAGCAAGGAAAGGCTAGCTAGCTAACAAGCTAACTTAGCTCGCTAACTAGCAACATAACCTGCAGCTCAACAAGTTAGCCTCACGGGAGATTAGGTTACATAACAGCACATGTTTTAAATGTCTAAATGTGGAGTTTAATGAGTGACGTGGCAGAGGACATCAGTGTTGACACGTCTTTGAACAGCTGGGTGTTGTTTGGACATACTGTAGCTTCACAGCTACAACAAACAGCTGTTGACCAGAGACCTGAGAGCTGCTGTATGTTGACTAACTTTCATCCCTAAATGTGACTTTTACACATGGTAACACCTCTTTACAGGATTATTCATCTGCCAGCCTGTGATCAAAGCATGTATATGTAGCTACTGAGCTATAAAATACTCTCTTTATAGTGTTATTGTATAGAAACCAGAGTAATGGGTGTCTTTTAAGTAGCTTTGGGGCTCAATACAACTTTATCATTGCTGTTGAGGACAGAGCTTTTTTAAGATGGTTTTATTTTCATTTCTTCACAAAAACTAAAGTTTTTCTACTGTCATCATATAGGCCATGGATGACATCATCTCTCTTCTGGCATTATGTATATGTAATCTTATATAATGACATTATGTGGAGGTGAAATAATTAGTTGATTAATGAACTAGTTGACCCCCCTTGACAATGAATCCCTACCATTTTGATAAATATGACTTTTACACATGGTAACACCTCGTTACAGGATCATTCATCTGCCAGCCTGTGATCAAAGCATGTATATGTAGCTACTGAGCTGTAACATACTGTCTTTATAGTGTTATTGTATAGAAACTAGAGTAATGGGTGACTTGTAAATAGCATGGGCTCAATACAATTTGATGTATTTTTACTTAAAGCAAGAGTTATAATTGAATGTTTTTAGGTTGTGATATTGTTACTCCAACTCAAACAAAAGATGTGAATACTTCTTCAGCCTCCGTTTAAAATATAAAGATAAATCACAGACTTAATATATCTTGGATATAATGTTGTGTGCAGATAGAAAATATATTTCTATTGTACTGAATAGGCAGCATTGGAGGAAGTATTCTGATTCTTTACTCTAGTAAAAAGTACTAATATCACACTGTGAAAATACTCTGGTTCAAAACATGTATATGTAGCTACTGAGCTATAAAATACTGTTTTTGTAGTGTTATTGTATAGAAACCAGAGTAATGTTTGTCTTGTAAAAGTAGCTTTGACCGGATGGGCAGGGGCTCAATACAACTTTATCATTGCTGCCAGGTCAGAGCTTTTTTTTAAGATTAGGATGGTTTCATTTTCATTTCCACACCAAAAACAAAAACTAAAGTTTTTCTACTGTCATCATATAGGCCATGGGTAGGACGTGTGGATGACATCACCTCTCTTCTGGCATTATGTATATGTAATCTTATATAATGACATTATGTGGAGGTGAAACAATTAGTTGATTAATGAACTTCCAGACAATGAATCCCTACTGTTTTGATAATTCATTAATAAATACCAGTGATTTTCTAGTGTTGGTTGGACAAAACAGGTCATCTTGGGCTTATTCATTTAATGAAATAAATTATTAGTTGCTAATATAATATCATGATGTAGTAAAATCCAATTGAGAAACTGTTTGTAGGTATAAAAAAAAAAAATAAGCAAATGGAGGATGTCAGTTTTTGGTGAATCAAGGTACTTTGCCACACTTAGTCAACTAAGACCAAAACAACCATTTAGTCGACTAATTGACTAAGACTTCTTTAGTTGATTAGTTGTTCTTAATGCTTTTCATGCTGAATGACTTATTTCTAAGAAACTTATGAGCACATCTCTGGTAAAACACTAGATTTAAAGTGGTGCTTTTGTGTGATTCTTTGTGGTATAAACTCAGTTTTACAGATCTGTTGATGGAATGTGTTAGTCAACAAAAGAATTTCTGTTGTCCTCAGGTTTGGAGGACAGAGATGGCAGTGTGTGCACTGACCATGCTGGATGGGATGGAGACTGAGGTAACGGCAGCAGGCGGCGTGTTGCTCCTAGTCCTGGCCCTCGTCTTCGCTTGGCTCTCAACCCACGTGGCCGACCGGGGAGACCACATACTGGGCACCATCCTCACCGTGGGCGCTCACGCCTCTTTGATCGGACTGGGAGGCCACGACAGCTACAGCGGAGGGTCTCCCGGCGCCGACGCCCCGGAGCAGCAGGCTCCTCCGCCTTCTCAGGAGAACAAGCCCGACGACGGCGAGCCGGGGCCTGAGAGAGGAGAGGGCGAGGGGACTGGGGAGGGAGCTGAGGGGCTAAGGACTGATCTCCTGCTGGACATACAGAGCAAACAACCACAGGCTGGAAGACTGCATACTTCAGACGAGGAAGAGGATGATGATGAGGAGGATGACGATGAGGTGGAGCTGGAGGAGGAAGATAAAAAGATTATAAAGCATATCCCAGTGTTGTCCAGCACCATCTCCACCACCACCAACACCACTACTGCCACTTCCATCTCTGTCCGTCTGAAGTATTTAAATGACACGGAGGAGGTAGCTGTTGTAGAACCACAGGATACTGTGGGAGTACTGAAAAGGTAAAACAAACCTCAAACATCCACCTTCAAGCATAGATTGTGAAAGGAATAGTTTTATTTTTTGGGAAATATCCTTTGCATATTAAGACAAATACCACATCCATGTCTGTATGATAAATATGAAGCCAGCAGCTGGTTAGCTTTGCTTTGCATAAGGACTGGAAACGGGGGAAAGCTAGCCTGGCTCCTCCAATTACATGTGATGTCTAGGTGTAAAAACAGCACTTTGTGGTTTTACGAGAGGTTATGTGTGGGACTACTGGTGCATTCAAATGAAACTCGTGAGCTCGTGTTTACAACATGGGAAGTCGTGCTCACGATATGCTTGGCGTTCAAGTGGTTAAGTCGTGAGAACACCGCTGCTAAGCAACGGCAATATTAACGTTACTGTCGGCGTCTAGAGGCCACAGAGCCTAACAGTTTAGCCAGTGGGTAACATAATGCAATAAATGCAAAAACGGTGAGGAAAAAGATGAGGCCGTTGCAAATATAAACATTTTCCTCAGACATATTGTAAAATTACAAAGAAAAACAATATACGACCAAAATTACAATATATTAACTTATTATGCGCCAAAAAATGAACTTGAACCATGGCCTCCGCCATTTCTGACAACGTCAACAAACACCTCACAACTCATGAACTTTGAGAAACTTTCCGCTTAAGAGGTCATGAATACCACAAGAGGGGGGCGTTCATATGGGATCTTCTCGTAAACACGACCCCATGAAGGCACCATATTTCTTGGCCTCGTCGTCACTGTGAGGTTGCCAGGCGACCAGCAGAGACTCCAGGAAGTCCAAGAAATATTGAAGCATGTCGTTTTTACACTTTGGTTTTTGTCAAATTGAACAAACAATACATCACATGTTAATTAGGGAGCTTTAGAGTTGCTGGGATGAGGGAACAAAATCCGCCCACCAATTTTTGTTATCTTTGGATGGAGCCTGGCTTGCTGGAGCCCCGTGCTTCCAGTCTTTATGCCAAGCTAAGCTAACCAGCTGCTGGCTGAAGCTTCATATTTATATACAGACACAAGAATTGTATTGTTCTCATCGAACTCTGAAAGAAAGCAAATAAGCCTATTTCACAAAATGCTGTATTATTAAGGACTCTTCTTCCTCTCCTCTCCTCTCCAGTAAATACTTCTCAGGTCGGGAGCATCAAATAAAACTCATCTACCGAGGCCAGTTGCTGCAGGATCCCAAGAAGACTCTGTTCTCCCTAAACGTCACACACAACAGCGTGATCCACTGCCACATCTCCCAGGCCTTGCACGAGGATGATACCCCAGAGGAAGGGGCTCAGTCCGGGGCCGGAGCAGGAGTCGGGTCTGGGTCCTCCGGAGGGTTCAGGGCTGCCGGCGTGGCCATCAGCACCAGCAGCCTGGTGGTGCCCGTGTTCGTGGTGATACTGGCCGTGGTGTGGTACTTCCGCATCAACTACAGGCAGTTCTTCACCGCCCCTGCGACCATCTCCCTGGTGGGAGTCACTGTGTTCTTCAGCTTTCTGATATTTGGGATGCACAGCCGCTGAAAAGGCAGAGAGAGAGGGCACACACTTACAGCTGGATGTTGTCAGGTGAAATAAAAATAACTACAGCTGTGGGCGACGTCTGGAGAGACTAATCAAAACGGGGCTCGGCGCAGATGCCACAGCTGATTGGAGCGCGTGTGTGTGGGTGGCTGGGTGAGCCTGTTTGTGCATGCACCAAGACAAAAACAACAGATGAGTGATTGTACAGTATATGTGGAATAAATAATAATCTGCAGTGAGTGAAGTTCAGCCAAAACTGAACCGTACTTTAGCTCCTCTCCAAACATGACTTAGTGGTTCACACCATGTTTAAACACTCTGGCTTTATCTCGTCCGCTCTTTTATTGTTGTTGCTTTCTTGTCTGTCTTTTGTTTTTTTTTTAGGCCACTGTTTAAAAAAAAAAAAAGAAGTAAAATTAACTGATAGATGCAAGAGTCTAAAAATCTGTTGGAACCACTCACCGTTGTGCTGTGTGTGCCAGTTTAACTATCATTATTTTGTGTTATTTGAAGGCTCTGTGTAAGCGAATATGGTTGTACTGTACAGCTGCCTCAGTGCTAGGAATGAAAAGATATTTTTGTTGCTCAACAACTGTCGCTAAAGTAGACATAGGCTAATTTAAAATAATCAATAGACATGAAAATAGACACTTTTTTGAGAAGATATTGTAAATATATTGTGTATTTTCTGTAAATAAAATGATAGAATGAAATCAGATGAACCTGCATCTGGCACTTACAGATTTGGAGCGGGACGTTGAACCCTCCTGATTATGCTGGACTGCTCTGGCTTCAGTGATGTCTCAAATTAAAGCATTTCAAACCAAACCCTGTTTCTGTTTGTAGCCTGAAGAAGTCAGCCTCTGGGCAGCGTTTGTGTTTATTTCTATACAAAAACACCAGTATGCATGGCAGTGAAAAAAAAAAAAATTACATTATGATCATATACAACATGTCATTCAACACATGCACAGATTTGTGCTTGTGCATGAAAAATATTGGAAAGTCACAATGTCGCGTTTCGTTGTTATTGCACTCGTACTGCACACAGATACACAAAGAGAACATCAGCTGTTAGCTTCATCCACGAAAAAGTGGCTTTAAGAATCTAAAATCACACCTATACCAAAGTATCTCAATAACAGTTCATTGATCTTTAGTGCACATCACAAGACGTTACTGAGAAAAGATTCAAAAGGGCACGGTCAGTTACCACAGACCTTCACAGAAACAGATGTGAAGGTGTTAACCGCACTGGAAAATAAATAAGGCTTTTACACATCGTCACTTCATGAGACAAACAAATGAATGCACTTGACTTTAGGGACTGTATGGAAATTATTCTGGTGCGGAGGGGGATTGGATCTTATATTTAGCTGCCCATTATTTATATTTTCTTTGAACCCTCCCCTTCACTTGAACACCCTTTCAGCCACCAAGTGAGTGAATCGGGCTCAGACTCTGTCAGACTGTGGTTGAAAAACTGGCCTATTGGTTCTACTAGACAGTTAAAGTCGATGAGGAAGATAATGCCTTGATACAGAGACATATGACCCCGTGGCACTAGTTTTACTATAAATCTCACAAGGTGAAGATTTAAATATTCAGCAGACCCTTTCCTCTTCTCCCAAAAAAGACAATAATTCATAAGGGTCAGTTTATGCTTGAAAAGAACTAAGTCATACGTTGTGTCGTCCCATGTCTGAGCGGTGACACTCGAAGGCCGAGTGAAAAGCTGCCTATCTTATACAGTGGTCACACTACGAGTGACACAGCAACAGGCTACAAGTCATTATCAGTGGACGCCAGTGACATGAAGCTACAAACTGCCGCTCCAATGACGTGGTGAAGCGTCAACTAGTCGTGTTTTTGTTTCACCCTAATTCCATTAGCCGGTTCCCCGTTATATTTACTGACATAACTACGTCAACGAGCGCTTGAGCAACACTTCAACAGCGACTCAGCGACAATGTAGCCGGCCACACTTTGTTGCCATCTTGTTGCTTTTGTCGCTCGTATAGTGTGAGCAGAGCTATAGAGAGGGTCGAGATGCGATATCGCTTAAATATGGAAGATGACGGTGGACATTTCAGTCTCTCCTGGAAGGCATTCATAGTGTTACCCCTTGGTCATTCACATAAAAAGTGACAGAAATAGTTGAAAGAATAATTTAAAAAAAAAAGAGTGCTTGAGAGAGGGAAGACGTCACCTCCGCACAGCTGACCAATCACAGCGTGAAATTGGGTAAAGATGGTGGTGAGGTGTTATTCCGAAGCCATTCGACCTATACCTCCTCTACCCCATAATCATTTCCATACAGTCCCTAAGTTTAACAGCGATGATGTCCTGATGTATACAAACAAAACACGTCATCCTTGTACTCAACTCTGCACTTCTGACTCTACAATCTGAAAGTGTAAAGTCTTTTTGGGTTTGAAAAGAAGAAAAACAAATAAAAAAGCTTTTCTAAAGACATAAACTGTGAAAAGCTGCAAATACAAGAGTACTACCTCTAAAGCATGTAATACATGTTACGACTTTTACATAAGACATTATAGAGGTTACAGACTTGTGAATGACAAGCAGAGCTGCAACACTCATCTACTTAACGGGGTCTAGAAGCAGAAACTAAGAGAAAATACACAAAACAAGTTTAGTACCGAGGAAAGAAAGTTACGTTGGATTCATGATTACTTTGTACTGTACATGTGCCCCGAAAGCCTACCGGCTCATCAAATATCAAAATCTGCATTTACACACAAATAATATACACACCGCTTTATAAGCAGTGACAAATGAAAACTTAAATAGATTGTTGATGTAAACAAAACAAGTTAAATATTTTAAATGCCGCACACACGTTCACGAGAAATGTCACATTCTAGGATGCATAGTTTTATGAAAATAGAAATTATTACACACATTCTCTCTATTACCACACGTAAAACACACTACGCGAAAAAAGTGACACTGAATGCAAGTCAGCATACAGACGCACTCACACACACACACACACACACACACACACACACAACTGTGCAATACAACGCTAGAATTAAAAAGCCACCGATGAGTACTCCAGTATACGCGTGTCGCGTGTCGAATTAAAAGCAGTTGAAGTCCACACGTCTCCTCAAAACTGAGTGAAATGAACACAGAGTCTTAAAAAAAAAGGGACAAGTCACAGGATCAGCAACAATAACAGAGTACCTGAAGGTTTGAGAAAGCCAAATTAAAGACTTTTCATGCTTTGAGGAAAAGTTTGAGGGCAACAAAAAGCCTTTTCTGACTGAATATAGACAATAAAAGGTCAGTTTAAGAAAAAAGGGCCGTCAGGAATTTAGATGTTAAGGGACATTTTGTACAAAAATCCAGAAAAGGGTAGACAAGTATACTGTGCGTTCCAATCCCCATGCTACCATACTATTTAGAATGAAAAGATTTAGTATGTCCCAATACATAGTATGTCAAAAATACCAGGATGTCCTACTACATCCGGTCCTATTTTTGCAGTATGCAAGCCAGCATGCTTTTCTGGCTATTCTGACCCACAATCCTCTAAACAGCGGAGTCCCTAGTGACGTATCTATGAAATAAACAAGAGAGAGAGCAGACAGATGACAGCTCACTGACAGAATCTGCAATGACAGACAGTGCATTCTAGTGGAAGTAGGCTGCTAACGTTACATATTTTTGAGACTTGTGTGTATGTTAATTCCTACATTAATATAGGCTGCGTTCTAAATGGCATACTTTTTGTTTTTACTTGAAATTTTGTGCTACGGAGTGCAAAAGATATACAGTGTAACAGTACATACTTTGTAAGTGCAGCTGCAGTATGTACTAAAAGTTAAAAAGAAAAAGCATGTGATCTGGAACGCAGCCAAAGAGTGTAGAAACAAAGAGACTAAACTCCGGTGTTTTTTTTAGACAACAGCCGCTGCCACCATTTTGGACTGAAAATGCTTATTATATTTATATTATTTTATTGTTCAACACAGGCCATTTCAGTAGAATATGACAACAGAACAGAAATCATCTTGTTTGACTTTTTTTAACGGCACTTTGTAGGGGCGGACGTTTCACTGGCGTCTGGTAGTCGCCTTCAGTCCAAAATGGTGGAAGAGTAGCTTTAATTACTTCCGTTAACGATGGCTGTGTAACACTGAAATGTATCAGTAAACCCTGTCAGAGAGCGAGAGTACACGGTGGCAGGGCTGTGAAATTAGGAAAGCTAAATGGAGTGCAGCCCTTAATCATATTATTAATTGCGCTTGTGGTTTTCCTGCTTTGTCACGTCAAAATGCCTGCAGTGAAAAACACCTTTTAAGGTGCAAGGACTATAAAAGTGATGTAATATAGTTTTTTTCCCCCACCATAAAATAAATAAATTATATTCCTATTATATTGTACAACTCAGTTGTAATTTGTAAATTGTAAATTGTAAAAGAATATCTTACCTTTAGCAATATAGTGCAACAGTGTAAATTGAAATTCCTGCCTGGATACGATGATATGTGGTGACTTTATCGGCATATAAGACTAAAAACTAGGTAAAGTCTTCTTTAAGGTGGCTTTTTCCCAATAAGTTCCTGCTGATACTCTGCTAAGTCTCTGTGACTCTTAACCACAATTTATTTTTAACACTGTGTTCATACTACGGACGGAAAAGTGTTCATTAAAGTGACTTACTTGTCAAGGCTGAATGAATAAGAAGTCAAGTTGTGTCCCGTCCTGTTCAAGGCCTGTAAATGTAGGTATGAACGGAGGGACTTACTAGAGGAGGCGAGAGCTGCCATGACTAGTTTATGTCATCATAGATACTGGAAATAGAAGGTGCTGAGAGTTTGGGCCTCTTTTTTTTGGTCGATAAGCTGATATTACTCTGAGAGCTGCTGCTGCTGCTGCCGCCTCCAGTCAGATTTCCTCCTCCTCCTACTCCTCCACTATTCAAACCAAGAGACGTCCTCTTCTTTTTCTTGGGCCTCCTTGAATCTGAATGGTTGGTGCCTGTGAGGAGGACAGGACAGAAAATGTATCCATCAGCTGTCTTTACGTTTTATCAAACTATTCCTCTCAGTGTAACGCATTGTTACTTCCTTACTGGCTTTAGATGAGGCGGAGTCAGCGGGTGAGATGTCCGGGGAGTCTTCCCACTGCAGGCGGCTCATCAGCGTCTGTCCATCTGGAATGTCAAAGCTGTCGCTCTCCACCACAGCGTCTACATCGGGCAGCGACGGCCTGTCACATGAAACCCAGACAGAGATACTGATTGGTTAGACCGGTGAGGACAAAACAATTTGTCAACATAAATACACAGGCTTTATTGTTTTGTGATAAACCAGAGAGCCCCGTTATTGTAGTTTTACACTTTAAACCAAAATTTCAACACACATGATAACCTAAAATGATGACTGAATATTGATCAACATTTTCTAAAGCTTAAAATATGATGGGGGGGGTTTGTGGTTGAAAGTTAGACATTAACAGCACGAATTCTGCAGGTACCACCACGGAGTTTGGTGAGTCATGTGTCACATGCTGAGTGGCACAGGTGCTCCTCCATTGAGACCCCATACGGGCCAGGAAAAAAAAAAACCCTGGTGGTAATGTATGACCTTTTTTAATGATAAAAGGTCACCAGCTGCAGCTTCTGTTAAGGGGAGACACTACAGGTGAATAAGGTAATACATTAAGTAATAGATATCTCCATGAAACTTCCCCAGTTGATTACTTACATTGAGGCAATTACTACAAGTTTTTCAAAATGACTGTTTCATTTTGTTGATATATTAGAGTCAAAGGTTTTAATATCTCTTTTTAATCACTCCATAAATCAGAAAATACTGTCATCAGCCATAAAAAAAAAAAAATGTTACCATCTTTTTAGGAAAGAAATTGTTCTATAAATCAGGCTATGAATGATATATGAACAAACCCTTCTGTAAAAACCTTCAGAATGTAGATAGGAATGAAACTGGAAAGTTTGGTGTATGTAAGTTTTACTGAAGTGGAGATTTCGGGCTCAGGGTCTGAGGAAAAATGGACTCATTTTGAGAAAATGGCCTTTAAAAGATATGTATAGTGAAATTCCATACATTTTGAATAGGAAAATGTAACTAATAGATATCACCATGGAACTTCCCCTGTTGTTTACTTACATTAAGACAATTATTTCTTGTACTACAAGTTTTCTGAAAATCTATGTTTAAATGTGCAAATGGGGCATTATCTAAAAGGTAACTTCTGGTGAATTTAGGAGAAATCTCCAGATGCAAATAAACAAAGTAGTAAAATAAACACCTCAATGTGTATTTTAGATGTTTTTTTTCATGCTAGTCTGAAAGAAGACATTTGACCAGCGCATGAAAGACAATGTTTTTTGCCAGTATTTCCCCTTAACACTTCTGTTAGAGGACAGTCACAACTCTGCCTTTGTCAAAGAGCTGTCACTTGTAGAAAAAAGGCACCCGTGTACCAGAATGTTCACAACACTGACCAGCAGCATCAGCAAACACCTGCACCATGAGGGTCACAACACTCAATCAAACATGACTTTTGTTAAGCACACTTGTGGGATGGGGGCGGGGGGGGACACTCACGCGGACGGCCCCAGGAGGAACACCCTGACGGCCCTCCTCTGCTCGTCCGTGTGCTGGGGACATCGCAGAGACCTGGTGGTACACAAGGTGGCATTATACTGACACAGCTTCACGCATCACCCTGCCTGCATGCATACAGCCACAGGGACGGACTGCTGTGGACACAATCGGTGACCAATCGGATGGAGCCGAGCAGCGATGAGGTGTTAAAGGTTATGAAGTGTTAGGAGGTTGGTCACGGACAGGGTCCTCCACTTACAAATATCTCAATCTAGATCTTTGGTGTTTCATTTTTGGGGAGTAAAACAAGTCAATCACGGGTCCAGAAAACTTGAAAACAATGAAATACAATGAGTTGCCACTTGTGTACCCCTGAGTTAGTCCCAGCATACATGATCATTTTCATGAATACACAGATGAAACTGATCATGTTTCCAGATTTCAACTGCAGCCATGACTTTCAGTTTCTAGTTTTTAAGACAAAGTTTCACAAAGGGGAAAAAGATAAAGACATAAGGGACATAAAGACACTGACCTCTCCCTGAATTTGGATGAAACAATAAGGTGACAATATCAGAACCACAAAAGCAGCTAACCGTTTTCCCAGACCGGAGAAGTTTCATCACTAGTTTATGTGTGGCTTATAAAGTAATTACCTGGTACACATCTTCTTGGTGTGCTCAGAGATCACCCCACATTGCTGTAGAAACAAACACAACTTTAATAATCAACATCTGTTTAATTAAAAAACAACCGTTTATCCAGAGACATAGAGATCAATATGCCTGGGTGCATTCACGCAGGGCTACGCACCGTTGTTAAAAGGGACCGGACTTCATCAGGGCCTAAAGTTTCATAACTGATGCCGGTATTATAGTTGTACTGAAATGAAAGACAGATCAAGAACCGTTATCAATACTTCACACTGATGTGCAACACAAGATGGAAAAAACTTTGAAGTCTTGGGAGGCAACATGAACAAAAAAGGAAGGTTTGTCACCTTGTAAGGATCTGCACTGACGCTGCTCCCAAGCTCACCTGGGAAAAAAACATAACTGTTGATCCTCTTATTTATACCACTGGCACCATCATCAAAATTGAACTTCAAGTCACAATCAAGAGGGTTTAAGTTATATACTTGGAAAGTAGCTTGCAGTTAATCAGATATTATTTGCCCCTCCGTTGTAAATAAAGACCTCCTGCAAGAGCTTGATCCATAAAACCCCTGTAAAACCACAAAATGGTCCTTTTTACACTTTGGTTTTGTAGGTTTCGCTTGTATGACCTCTCTACGCTGACAGCAAGTGTCCATATTCTACTTCCTGTGACTGAGGAAACTGCGTGCACAGAACATCCTGATCTACAAAATGATGCTTAGGATTCAAGACTACTGAACGGACCAGGTCCAGGTTCAGACCAGAATCATTTTAAATATTTACACCACATTCAGAAAGGTGCATCGACCAAAACTTCACCAAAACACCTGATAGACTCACCATTTTTGTGTTTTAGAGATTTGGATCTTCTTGGGGAATTTTGATTCTGCACAAAGAAAATCATTCAGATTATACTAACCTCTTCATACACATTAAAACATACATAATTTTACTCTAATATCATCTGCAAAAGGGCAAACAAATACCTTATCTGCCTTTCTCTTCTTGGCTGTAACATGGAAATAAGAAGTTTGTATATTATGTGGAAGCAACATGAAGTTTGACTTCATTATTCTCTCAGCACAGTGGAAATTAAAGTTAAACCATATTTAAAATGCTCACCTTTTTTCTCTGCCCCATACGACCAGTCGTTATCATTGAGGTCATCATTGTCTTCCTGATCACTCTCTGATTTGCTCATGTTGTTATTGCTGGCTAGCCTGTTAAAAAGGGTAAAGCAACAACAATCAAACAATCTGGTCATACCCATTTTTGGATCAATACAACAATCAGTCCTGAATGACCTTTAGTGACCGACCTGCGGTTGGCGATGCGACTGCTGTTGCGTCCCATGCCGAGACACTTCTCCAAGTGTGGGGCGAAGCGAGAAGCTGCGATCAATCTTTTGCAGTTCGGGCACTCGCACTCTTTGTTTTTCCACTGATTGTACACTTGGCCAAATATGTCCACGCCTGGCTGATCCACAATTTCTGGAAGAGTTATAAAAGGCACACACTATAAAGGAAACACACCAAAGAAAAATGAGAGGACAACTGGGCCAGAAGAAACTGGAAGACACGGCACTAACCGAACTCCTTCATGCTCTCTTGGTCCGTTTCATCCAGGAAGAAACTGCCCTGTTTCACAGCACGGTGAACCTCAAAACACAGACCCAAACAGGCATCTTCCACCAGCTCAGAGTAGATGTCATGGACCAAGGCCTATAATGAGATCATTTAAAACCAAATTCAAAACTGGGCACCACATAAAACACAGTTAAAACATTACAACAATAAATTACATTCAATTCACTCACCTCCAGCCTGGTGTTGTCTGGGCCTGACAGGGGCATATCCTCCATTTTCATTTGAAAATCTGTATGGGAAATCTTGATAGCACAGTAATGAGATGCTGACCTGGAGATTTTGAACAAAAAAAACAAACAAACAAACAAACTTACAATCATGAGACCGTCAGCATGGTCAACAGGTAACCATTAAAGAGAGAGAGAGAGAGAGAGAGAGAGAGAGAGAGAGAGAGAGAGAGAGAGAGAGAGAGA